>SZWC01013066.1:25385-64192 GCA_023375785.1 Penium margaritaceum
AAGAATCTGGAGCCGTCTTCTCGCTCAAGGCTTCGAGAGAGCGTGGATTGAGCCAACTGACATTGGAGCGACCAAGACAAAACATCACGTGCGTGCGTGCAGGCCGGCGGTCGCTCATTGTAAAAGGGATCGCTTGGATAGTTGGATTCGAGAAATGGATGGATGAGGCGCTGGGTATTAGGGTTGTTTGGGAAAATGTATCTCAAGAGACCTTGAGTTATTTGCCCCACGACAACATATCGATTTGTGGATAGTGCATCCTAGACCATGGATAAAAATCACAACTTCGAGTTTCAGTTGACAAACAACCAGACATCCTTCTACCACGGCTTCAACATCCGTACCTTGTTTGTACTACCAATTTAGCTTAGGAAGACTACAAAAATGCCCATAGGGATCACATCATTCAAGCTTCAGAATTGAACGAATGTATTCTCAAGACAAACGATTCAACTTCCAATAAAGGGGGGCAATCAACCAAACCATATCACTTAAAAAGTCTTGTCGTGGTGCGATGAAATCCAAAAACACGCTAAGGGAAATCATCAAATAGTATCATAGTAAGCATACATTTAACTGACCACGGCATCTCATTTATTTTTAACTTTTTCTCTGAATTTGTGCATTTAATTACTTATTCATTGCTTTGTATAGCTGCTTCCAATGCGATTATCTTAAAATCCTAGAAAGCTCATGGAAAAAATGCCAAGAGCACACCTAAAAAGATACCCTAAGGGAAATTTTCTAACTTTCAACTACGGGACATGAAAAAAAGGAATATATTCAACACATTCCTCAATGTGAGTATCTCCAAAACCTAAAAAGGGATGTTAAGGTTTCAATCTCTTGATCAAATGATTATTTGATGCAATAACATCATGTTTGGATATTCATGACTATGATGGAACTTCCTCCTTTAATGAAACATGCATCTAAACATGTTGACTTTGCTTTTAGTGGAAACATGATATGTATAGTTTTATATGTTTATTATATAAAAAGGTGTAATATGTATTCTTTTCTATGAATAATAATGTTATTCACAAGTATTCCATGTTCTTGGGCGATGAGGAATTCTTTTGATAATGCAATTCAATTGAAAATGTCCAAACTTGAGCAAAACTCAGATTGATATATAATTCTTGTCTACCAAAGTAGGGAAAGAAGAGTGTTTCAATAGGAAGTTTATGTTTCAACTCATTTAATCATGCAATGCAAAAACATTTATTTTAAACATTCGACATTCATGTTGAAAACTAGAATGATATGTGTGCCAACCTTGTTGATTTAAAGAACTACCAGATAAATATCCTCACTACTTCCCTCATGAGTCGATGCAATCCCATAACAATTAGAAGAGGTGGAATATGGTACAAACATGAAGATTTAGACAAGCAATGAAAATCCCACCACTATGAGCGGTGGTGCAATCAGTTTGGATGCTAATATGGCAATAAAAAAATTCACTTGAGAGGGGGGGACATATCCTCAAATTGTTTATGAAGCAAATTAACGAAAATGCACAAGGAGAACTCCTAAATGTGTGAAAGAAGTGAGAAGTTAAAGACTTCAAGGTGGATTAAAAGCTAATTAAAAGAGTAAATGATGGGAAGAAAAGATGATGAAGACTATCATAGAAGTGTGGAAGGTTGTAGATATTAATGCATAAGCATAGGAGTTTCGTGAAGATGAAGTCAAATGTTACTAGCCGATAATGAGATTGGAACATGTACGTGGTGAAATGGTGTTGTAATGCTAGTGGCAAGTGGAAGCCAGACTTGATTTCCTAGATTTCCTTGCTTCATAAGCCCATCAACGAAGATAGAGGAGTGAGGCAAAAAAGGGACAACAAAAGACATTTTCTCAAGACAAAGTAGCTGCAAGAAGATAGATAGATATTGACTATGGCTAATTTACATGAATACATCATGGCTGTGTAAAGCAATGATGCCTTTGAGTCAATGTTGCAAGGATGAGGATGCAGACGAACACATTGCATGTGTCGTTATTCTATAAGGAGGGTATTGTGGTCTTGAAGTACAGATTGGACGTGTTATCATAACCATAATTATGAGGTTGGCTTTGAAATTTCCTTGCACAATTGTTTCCAACCATAAAAAAATGATTCTTACGCTTGACAAGGCTACATTATAAATGAAACTTGTATGGGTTCAAACATTATTGGAAATACAATTGTTTCTCATGGATGGCACATGGCCTTAACATTATTTGGGCCATGTGGCACCTATGTCTTCCCAAAAGAGTATTGTTACATGTTCCCCCTTCAAAGCAATGCAAAGGATATCTTATAGGAACGGGAAAAAAACGATTGGCATACATTTTGCCTCAAACGTTTCTTGAAAAAATTAATTCATCATGATTTTATTTATCTTTAGATAATATTTAATCTCCACTACCCTTGTGCAAGTCCACTTGACTTAAAAATCGTTTTTCACTTAATTGTTCAGGCATTAATTTCATACATGGAAATAGAATCCATTACATTACTTCCACCTAATTGCTAATTTCTCTCAAACTAAATTAAAAATGAAAAACAAAAACAAATTTGACACCAAATTCTTGAAACATTTTAAAAACAAATTAACTTTACTTTTTCTTTGCAAGGAGACGTTATCACTTCATACATTTACTTTGCATGTGATCCTTTATCTGAAATGAAGAATAACGTAGTTCAACCGACTTTCCTTGATGCTTGAATAGCCTTTAGAGAAGAAAAAAATATCTCTAAGATAAATTAGGCATGTTCAACCTTAAATGAGAAACGTTAACTCAAAGATAAGAAAACATGTCATCAACTCAAGAAAACATGTAATCTTTATGCACGGTATCTAGATTCCAAAGCACATTATTATGAAGCTCTAAAATCGAACATCTCATTTTGGCAGTTGTATTTCATTTATTTGAAAAGCCTACATAGTTTGAATCGCATGATGAATCAGATATTTGATATTCATAGTTTCTCTCCCGTTAATCACGAGCTTTATGTTTAAGTATTATCTATTATGCAAAACAATACCTGAGTTCTTCATGTTTTGGTTAATACAGTTAAACAAATGTTAAACAAATGTTATACGTAGAACTTACTCTTGTAGCTTCCTATATTCCTCTCATTTCAAGTTTTTTTCTTATAGATGCATTAGAAAAACATATGGAACAAATAATTCAATGCCATAGAGTTTATGTAATTTAACGGACTCCAAAGATAATCAAAACGTTTACATTTTGCTCCTAAACATGATGCGTAGGATTGAAAGAATTTGCAATTGTATGTACTACACCAATTGTTACTAAAAGAACATGGATGTTAGACATTGGGGAGGCGAACAAGGTGCTTTTCCACATTTGGCTACATGATCTGTTCCATACACTATACAAGGTCAAGTTACTTGAGGCAACCCTTGGAGAACTAAACTCAAGGTCTTATGGTAAGAGCTAGCTTTAAAGTGCTTAGAGGCATGCTGGTTAAGCTAGAAGTTGAAGACACGTTTGACTTTATGACTTCATGGCCTTTAAATGTCTTCAATTAGGCCATTGTAGAGGCTCCTACTTGCGATATTACAAGGAGTTGCACAACCACTTAAGTGTTTTCACAACCACCTCAATGGTTGCATACCCCTCTACGCCGGCCTAAGGGTCCTAGGGAAGATGAAGAATAACATGGCCAATTGAATGTTCACTAGGAAGCAGAAGGGTGACTAGTAAGGGAAGGGTCACTAGAATAATAATGAATAAATTTAATCCCTTATGAGGAATTGATTTAAAACCACACTAAAACTCCATGTAGGGGTAGTCAAGATTGTAGGAAATTTCAAGGAGAAAATGGACATCTAGACCAGTAAAATGCAACATTATCACTTCATTTTCAGTTCATACACATTATTCCATTATCATGAGTGATAAGCATATGTTGCTGAAGATGTTTGCATGTGGCCACTTTACTTACCTCCATTTCAAAAATCAAGGCACAGATTGAAAATCTCTTTCAGCATGCCCTTGAAGTGTAAAAATATCATGACACATGCCTTCAACATTATGAGTTACTCAATTATTATCTTTGGTTTATCACAAGTCACAAACGTGTATTTGAGCACTTCTCTTGATGCAAAGGTGTCACTTTTATATAGATTCCTCTTGCAACATTTTCACAACCGAAAGGCTTAATTCATTTCCTAGTAATTGGAAATGATTGAAATCATAAATGTTTACAAATGTATCATCATTTCACGTAAAAAAGGTAAGTCATACTTGAAATCAAGTTTTCTTATGATTCAAAGAATTCTTCAAGTTATCAATTACTTGATTCTTCATATCAATCTATGCTCTTTATTACTATTTCCTACACGCATTCTATTTTCATCCTTTGCAACTAACATCAACACAAAACATAAGACGATTTGTTAACCACATGAAGATTACAAGTACTCATAACAATACTTTTCTCCCTTTTCTCTTGATTAATGAAAAATAATTATTGTTTGTCTTTATACGTGCTCTTTCAAAATCGATTAAGGAATTAAAATAGTTTTCATCCATAGATGTTAATGTCACAATATTGAATAAAACATGAACGTGACATTTGATACAAAATATGGGTGCATTGGAAATCAAAAAACTTCAAAGTACATCTTCAGTTCATTTGTCATTCCATAAATTTTCTTCTTTCATTTTAATGAAAGACTGAATAAAGCCACAAATTTCATTTCTTAGAAAAAAAACATTCGTGATGCATTCATCATGTTATTTGAAGAAGTAAAAAAAATAGGAATAGATCCATGCCATGATGCTAAAATGCAGAAATAGAATGGAATGTCTATCTGAAAACACAGTGTCAAAGCCCCCCCTTTTTTTGAAAACTTTGAACTGATACTCAAAGTTAGGGAAACACTTTCATATAATTAAACATTGCGTAATTAGAGGATTTTTCATCAACCCAAATTAAAAATAAACGATCAAAACAATGCATAACTTTAATTTATTCATGGATTTTGTTGAAATGTGGTAGAATGATTTGTAACTTTTTAAGAAAAAAAATACTTCAAATAATCCCGTTGAACCTTCTCATTAACATAAGATAATATTTTCTATGAAACATGCTTAGGTTGCATGGCCACCATGGAGGTGCAACCAAAGAATGATTGACAAATAATTCTATCCTGGGATAAATCTCAACCCCCTAAATATTTTTATAAGCTATGAAACTTTTGAATACGCAATAATTTGAAATTTTTAAATGCATTACATTGAAATGATTGTAACTTCTGTGAATTCTTAAAAATAAGTACATTCAAGTTCTCCTTTTGCCACGAAGATTTTCATTAGGCTCCCACATACTTCAACCTTTTCAATCCATAATGTTTCCAACAATCTATGTTATTAGACGTGGAATGAACAAATGATATCAGGTGGTATTGTCTTTTTCCACCATGACCTCAGAATAAGTGTGCCCAAATCCTTGCCGGTTCATGTACTTCACGTGCACTTCTTCTAAAGACCGTCTCATCATTAGTCTATGATTGGAACCGGTTCTCCTTTTTGTATATCTAATCATTGGACATCACCATTCGAATTGTTTAACATAACCTTGTTACTTATTTTATTTGTGAGCCCTTCATTCTATCCATGGATGAAATTTCATGAATTGTTTTTCAAAACATCTATGTCACGCTTGTGAATATAACAACTAATGAAATTCAAGATAAAATGTTTAGAATGTTCATCATGAATAGATAATTCTCAAGATGTATGAAGCATTTCAAAGCATTACATCTGTCATGTCAACCCTTAAATGGAAAGATTCCTTTGTTTTGTAAACTCAATTTCATATTGGTAAACTCAATGCAATTTTTATGATCCCTCTCTCATAACATAATGATGTTCTGAACTCAGAGAAAATGTCTCAATTGAAAAAACAAAGATTTTTCTAAGAACAAATTCATGAATCGAATTGTACACATGAATCACTTCAGAAAACCTCTCACTAACATGAAAATCTGGTATGCAACTCACCAGTTGAGTTTGTGTCCAATTGTTTTCGGATAACAATATCAGAGCAAACTCAAAATAAAAGCAAAAACGTTAAATACGTCTTCAAGATTTATTGAATTGAATGAGCTTAAAACTTTTATCTTAGTCCTTTCTATTGAGCACGACCTTATTTACAAGGAGAGGGACCCAAGAAAAAGTGTAGTTGAGTTAAGGATGGGGATGTGAGCATGAAACATACTCCTTCGAGAGTTATGACAGTCAACGCCATCAAGAGTTGAAAGGGGGAAGGCTCTTGAAATTTCTAAGAAACGGATTAAGGCAAAAGGCTTGGTGGACAGAGGGCACTCAGATGATTGAAACTTTGAAAGCTTGATATGAAGAATGAGACCATGTAGCTCCATTTACGGACTCATATGAAGTTGCACTCCTCGGCTTGCGTGGTTGTTTCACATACAAATAACAACATGAGGTTTATGAATTTTTTACATTCAACAATACCTTGGTTTGCAAAATGATGCGACAAACCACTACGCATGAAGTTACTCACCAAAACAATGCCCTCTATAGATCAATGCGCAAATCTTTAGATGCTTTCTCATCATGAAGGTGACATGCATGGCCCATCATGGTATCCTAAAGCAAGAGTAGGAGTCCATGGCTATAGTAGGTATGCTGGCATCAATAGCAACACCTGTTTTCTACTTTGACACAATAAAGCAAGCTAGGATAACATCAACAAACTTTAAAAGCTGAGAACCACTTGGTGAAGTATAATTATCACGAGGAGCACACATTGGGACCTGCGATTCTAAGACAAAGAACACAAAAACGACTAAAACTCTCGCAGGTCCCGACATGATAAGCTTGGCCGGTGGCACTAGGCATGTGTGCAACCAAACACGGTTGAATCTACATGTATTCTAAAAGGTGGAAGAGACTGCTTCTNTTTTACATTCAACAATACCTTGGTTTGCAAAATGATGCGACAAACCACTACGCATGAAGTTACTCACCAAAACAATGCCCTCTATAGATCAATGCGCAAATCTTTAGATGCTTTCTCATCATGAAGGTGACATGCATGGCCCATCATGGTATCCTAAAGCAAGAGTAGGAGTCCATGGCTATAGTAGGTATGCTGGCATCAATAACAACACCTGTTTTCTACTTTGACACAATAAAGCAAGCTAGGATAACATCAACAAACTTTAAAAGCTGAGAACCACTTGGTGAAGTATAATTATCACGAGGAGCACACATTGGGACCTGCGATTCTAAGACAAAGAACACAAAAACGACTAAAACTCTCGCAGGTCCCGACATGATAAGCTTGGCCGGTGGCACTAGGCATGTGTGCAACCAAACACGGTTGAATCTACATGTATTCTAAAAGGTGGAAGAGACTGCTTCTCTTGAGCAGATTCCAAGTGTAACTTTGTAAACGGGGAAAGGTAAACCATGGAAAAGGCATCAAAAAACTCCAAGCAAAGGGACCAACCACACCCCCCTACTAGCATCAACACGTGCGTAGCCAAAGGCAATTGCCTGCAAGCCGCGAGGTGTGCACATTCGCACACTCCACAAGCATTAGTTAAGAAACATTAGGTAGAAAAAGTTACTATGAGCAGCCTATGCAAAGAATTACCATTGAAAAAAGTAGCATTTACACAAGCTAAAGTTGTCGATAAGGTCGATTTGTACCATAGCAGGAAATTCCATGGTAGGCAAGTCAAGGACCTGCATTTCGTTGCAAAGATACACAAAAACTTGGAGGATTAGAGGGTGCACAAGAGTGGGTGACGAAACATGGCCCAAGGCCAAGTGTACATGGCGAGCCGGCAGTGGGGTGGATAGGTAGTGAAGACTTGCATGGAGTACAGACAGAGAGAAAGAAAAATAGATGAATGGGGAAGGTGCACAAATGCATCAAAGTGGTGGCCATCTAGAAGAGGACCACATAACACAACGAAGGAGTAGGAAGGAAGACCAAAAACTAAAGAATAAAGGAATATCAATAATAATGGAGAAGCGTGCCAAGAAAGGAGATGATGCATGAGGAAAACGAAGTCTAATGGAGGGCCTTTGTCAAGAACTATTCATGATGAACACAAAAGAGAGACATTTCTGGTTCATTTCACTAACATAGTGGTGGTTGAGATTTAAAATCTCTACAAAGGTTGAAGGCGATGAGGATCTTTGCAATGGTTAGATTGCTCTCATTTTCTGGTAAGGAAGAACTCGCCAATGATACACCAAAGCACCAATCCATGAATTGTGCCTAACCTGTCCTACTTGCAACATAACCCTCTTTTGTGCAATTCTGAAAAAATGCATCCGCTTGAAGAACAATGCCTTTATGACTCTGAGCATCCCAGAGGTAGGCATAATTGTTCTTTGCATGGTTCTTAAAGAGGGGCATGCAAGATGCAGGTCAAACCACAAGGCTATTTTGGTAGGACCCAATGAGAAAAAAAGACATATTTGGCAATAGAAACATGCTTCGAAGGAGTCTCACGAGCATATTAAGCAAGGAAAATGTGTCACTAGATGTATCCTCATAGGTTCTACCAATCAGTTACATGATTTCTTGATGACGGTCTAGAAGGTGACAATGGATTGAAACCCAGCTACCTAAGTCTGGTGAGCTATACGAGGGAAGAGCTTGGTTTGTGGAAACATGGGAGAGGATGCAATAAAAAGGGTTTTCCAAAGGATACGTTCATGAGAAAAGCGGCCTATGAGGGTTTGCACATGGTATTCTCACTAAAAAAGGAAACGGCCAAGGATTCTTTGAAGTTACATACCAATAAAGATGGCAGTGAGAAAAGCAATGTTTATGATTTATGTCAAGAAGAGGAAACCCTCAGCCATGATGGTTGTAGAGGAAGGTGGTGATTTGAGAAAGTTACGGGCATGCATTAGAGTGAAGGTGATTAATCTTGCTGTTGAAGTCACGTGCAAGGTACCAAGATCAAGACAACAAATGGCTCCCAGAATGGTTAGAGGGTTTAAGTCATCAAAGAGTTGGTTACCAGAGGTTGCGCATCAAATTGATGTGATCACATGAGCACAAGAAGCAGTCTTGGGGGTATTGAAAACCTCATGCTCACTACAATAATGCAAGGCATGGTGGAACGCAAACTAGATGAAATTGAAGCCAAATGCATGACTCATACGAAAAGTGTACGGTAGGAAGTTGTGAGATGTGGGTGTAAGGATGGGAAGAGATGAGGCATGTGAAAGAGGAGGGTAACGAGAGAGAAGAGGGGATGGAGGAAGCATTGAACGGGGGCAAGGGACAGTAGGGAGCTAAATGGAAAGACAATTGGAGTGGTCAAACAAGCGCAAAGCTAGTGGCGAGGGAAGAGACAAAGGTAGGAAACACACGAGTGAGGTTGCTGCATAGGAGGGGGTAAGGAAGAGGCCAGGGAGAGGAAGTGAGGAAATATGGGATGATGGGATGGATAAAGACTATAGTCATGTAGAAGGAGGTGAATAGGTAGGGGAGGATGTCGTGGTAGACCTTGCCACATGGGAATGGAGGCGTATGGAATGTTGAGGGAGGTGAGAGAAGGATAGGGATACGGGAACAAAGTGTAAGTACCATGGTCTAATCCACCCTATAGGGACATGAGGAAAGAGGGAGAAGGGGGAGGGATAGAGTGAGGGAGAAGATTCTTGCAAGGGTGCATGATGTGAGCAAGGAGACAACTGAATGTGGAGGATGAGTTTTTGAGATGGGGTGAGGGAGGGGGTGGCTCAAGAGAGGAGATGGAAATGAGGAAGGAGGTATGGGGATGGATTTGAAGGCAGCAAAAAGAAAGAAAAGAACAAAGGAGGGGGAAGAATTTGAGGCATTGACCCGGTGGCGTGTGCAACCATCGGCCAGGAGGAGCAGAAAAAAGCTTCAAGGGGCGAGATCGGGCCAAGGATGCATGGACAAGGAGGGGATGCATGGGAAGAGAGGGGGGGGGGAGTGAAATAGGACATGAGGAAGGAAAATGATGTGGGCAGAGGGTCTCACATGCAAGGAGATTAAGGACAAGTTGGAGGGGCAAGGGATTCAAGGAGTTACTACAAGAAGGAAGGGTAGAGGGGAGGCGGGTAAGGCAACAAGACCGCTAGACCACTAGACCACTAGGCCATTTGCAAAACCAACGTTATAGAGAGGAAGCTAAGGACCATGCGAAGGCAAATCCCTAACGGAGAGGTGAACTTGGTCTTGGCAATGAGCGGTAATGGGTACACCGGGGAGCCATACGCCTGAATAATAGCCAAATATGAAGGGAAAAAGTAGGTATGGGTGAGAGGGTAATGCATAGGCGATGGAAAAAGGGTAAGGAGTGGGGATAGAGCTATCACGCTACAAAAGGGATGTGATTGAGGCAAAGGATGAGTTGAGGATATGAGGAGAGTACGTCGTAAGGGAGAGCATGGGCACATTAACGGGCACGGTTGGAGCACAAGACATTGAAGGTGGAGACAAGGTGTCTGGTTTAGGGGACAAGAAGGCTGCAAATCAGAGAGAGGAGAGGGGAGTGGAGGCATGCAAGGGGGGAGAGACAAGGGCACGTGTAGGAGAAAGTACCAAGTGGAGAACACCACATTAAATATGATATGAAGGGAATGCAAGCAATATGGAAGAAAGGTGGGAGAGAGGAGGTTTGCAATGTAATGCTAGAGAAATGGAGCAAAGTGATAAAAACAATTACACTAGGAGAACGTGAATAGGTGGTTGACACCTAGCGCATACAAGACCATCAATTGAGTAGGCAATGGTGGAGGTCACGATTGGGAAGCTCTTATCTATTGAGCTAACCACCTTTAGTAGCAAATTTGCAAAACTAGAAAGCTCACAAAGGCTTTCAAGCCTTCTTCCTTTGTACACATGTGTCATGCACCCCAAGGTTAATCAAGCATACATTTCACCTTCACGAGTACTAACGCCTTACAATTACATCTCAAGAAGAGCTTAAGTCTTCAATACGCAAGACAGTATCATGCAAGAATCACGTGATCAGCATAGAAGACAAGTCCTTGTATAGTTGTCTGTCCAGTCCTAGAACTCAAGAGCACAATCCTTGGAAAAAGGCTGAAGAAGCCACATCACCTATGGATTTTCGCTATGGGCTTGACATATAAGCATCCTAGTGTAAAAGTAACATAGCAAATATGTAGTTTCCACCAAGCTATAGAGTTTCTTTCCTAGAATTTTCCATAGCAAACAAGATGTGCATGAGGCCATGATCGGACTCATGACCTCTCACTCGGCCAAGTGAACAAAATGGCTAAGTTAACCTCTCACCCACATGGTCTTCCTATAGGTCATATCGCACATGAGATAAAGCATAATTGATTCACACTACAAGAGATCTAAACGTTATATGTCCACAAGGGGAAAAATCATTCAATAGTAACAATATATTATGAAAAAAAGGTGCAAGTTTGTTTCTCAAAGTAGAGCGTGTGACATAACTTGATGATAAAATGCGCAACTAGATCTCAAAATCTACACATGAAAGAGAATGAAGCAATCCTATATGTGATAGAAAGATACCTAGGTGGATAAAAATTCCTAGAACAAGAAGGGGTGGTGAGGTAGAACATGGAAATTGTACCCCATATCATGTCCTAGCTCAAGTTAGTTTTCTGAATATTAAAGAACTCAGAGGGTATTGTGTTGGAAAAAAGAAGACTGTGACAAGTCTAGTTCCAAACTCGTGATAGCAGCAAGCCACCCTCGTTGAAAATCTATGCCTCTCATAAAGGAAGCTAGCCTTAGCCATTATAGTGTTGATACCCTTGATGAGGTTGCAGTTAAAATGGTCCACATGCCCTTTTCCAAAAGGCCTTAGAAACACAAAAGAACTTACCTCCATGATCAAAGCAAAACGAGCGGAGCTTGCAAAAGTTCTTGCATAGAGAAGATTTGTATAATGAGTAAATGGGTGAGGCAACATTACCTCATGAGAGCATGCGCATGTGAAGCAAAGGTAGTTGATCAACCAGATTACAATGTATGAGTTGTCTCTGGACATGCTATGCATGTGTGCATGTATGAGCTCAAAAGGAGGGAGACACCCGAGGGTGAGGATGGAAATAGCATGTGATGTATCTATCCAAACATATCAAAGGCGAAGTAAACACCACATGCTGCACAAAACTAGGGATCAGAAACATCCAAAGGCAAGAAGGTCCCACAACAGTAAGGCAATGTCAAAATATGGGAGATGGTAAAGGGGATAACAAGTGAGATATGAGTGAGCATGCGATAGGCATAAGAAGGCAACGAGTAGGATAGTGTTGGCCTCCTAGATAGAAGAAAAGTGTGAGTCAAAATTTTAAAACTAGCCCTTTCTAGGGGGACGACGACTATGAAGGAGACCAATTGTGTAGTCAATAACGAGAACATGAAAGTGTGCATAAGTGGTTGAGAAGCCACGGAAATCAAGGTAGGTGAGAGAAATGAAGGAGAATTAAATGGTAGGATTACAAAAGGATAATTGAAACGGAAACGTTTCTCAAAATCAACTTCGATTGGAAACTTCCAAAATTGAGAAAATTCATTAAAAAAAGTCGTGATGATTGAAAAACATGAACAGCTCACAACAAGGGCTACCGTGGTTAGTGGCTCACCATTTATGAGTCGAGATGAAGATACAACATGCTCAATGCGGTTAAGGAATAAAAAGGTTGTTGCGCATGGTGAAACAATATAACAAAGTGATTGGCAAGGGCAATTTAGGGGTGCCAAAGAAGAGACAAGAACAACAACCAAATCATCGAAGGACAATGTACCTATAGGCGATGGACTATCAAGGCCACCCTTGCAAGTACACACTGAATGAGGGCAATAATCATAGAATTGGTCATGGAAGGATCAATAGAACTAAGATGCATGGATTTAGCAAGAGCATCAACAGGGACAAATCCGAAGGGTCAATCTAGACAATGGATTGGAAAACTTCCATATAGGGGGGGTACAACCATGAAAAGCAGCCCACAAGAAATAAATCTATAGGTTATGGGTAAGAATTGAAGGGATATTGAGTTATAATTGAATAGGTGAGCGCTATTCTCACCATGTAGTGAGTAAAGAGCAAGGGCATAGGTGATTAGAAGACGGAGGATGCCAAGAAGGAAATAAAATAAAGCAGACTCAATATGACCCACAACATGTTGGAATACATTGTTAATGGTCCAAACACCATCTTGAATAGCACACAAGATAGAACCCCGAGTGTGATACTTAATCGAGAGGAAAAAAGCAAGGTAGAAGGAGGATAGAGCCCTACAAAATAATAGACCAAGTTTGTCGGTGACCAAAGCCACAAAGGCTTGATTCATCAAGGAAGCGCTAGTTATAGAAATCTAACTGTAAAGGAGCTTTGTACGGCTCAAGAATGCGCCAAGAGAATTGTGGAGGTGAAGGCAAAAAGAAGAAACAAGAGCTTGAAGGGAGGTTGCAAACAATGAGAGACAAACAAGTGTTAGGTGGAAAACGAGGCTCAGTCCTCACATGGTTGCGCAAGAGGAGTAGAAGTTGGCGCAAAGCAATTAAACTATTGAAGCGTGGCAAAAGGATTGAGTAGGCATAGAAGGTGAAAATCAAGAGAGTTGCAATATAGTTGAGCATGGGAAAGGAAAGGAGAAGGATCCTAATGCTCTCAAACACCATGCACGAGTGCTCATGAAACATAGCAAGACGACTTATCACCAAATGATGTGCTAGTAGTGTTAGAAGAGGCGGAGGTAGCAGGCATGTGATTTGAAGGCGGACAAGGTCGCAGGAACCAAGCAGGGCAACCAAGAGCATCATGGAATCAAGGCAAGCCTAAGTGTGGGTAAAGGAAGTGATGGAGTTATGAAAAACAATACTCCAACAACGTTGGTGCCACCAATGGGGACGACTTCGCTGACGCTTCCAGCACCATCAGTGTATGGAGTTCACTACCAACACAAATGTGTATGAAACCGCAGTCAACATAGGTTGAGATAACACTTTGAGCTTTTTGTAGACCACTCATAACACAGGTAGGACTAATAAAGGCACCACCATGAGCAAAAATAAAAGCATTTACAACAACAATACTATTAACAACACCACAATTGCCAACATGTTAGGCATCACCCATACCACTAGCATCATAGAAAGTGATCACGTCACCTCCCAGAAGGGTGCAGAAAACAAGAATGACATTGCAAAGAACCACCAGAGCACTCAAAACAGTAAATCAGCCATTCACACCAATCCAAGGACGGCCATTAGTGAGGGGAGGATCCCTATTGCCACCCAAATCTCTGGGGCGATTACAAAAGGGGAGTGATTGATGAAAAAAAATCAGGGAGGGCTTCAAGGATGGAATTCAAGCGAATGATATGAGGGATTTGGGATGGAGTAGGATGTAGTGGAGAAGGCAAAGGTGGACGAGAACCAAGGGTAGAAAGGGAAAATTTGATGGTTGTGGGAGTAGTAATGCAAAGAAAATATCATTAAAATCATCTAGGAGCTCTAAAGGCAAAACAACTTCTAATAGTGAGTTTAAGCATGGTAGTACTTCGTGTCATAGACAATGTAAGAGATTTAAGGAAGAGCCGAGTTTATGTGGAATGAAGAGAAAATAGCGGTTAAGGGAGTGTGATGGAGAAGAATGTTTTTAAGAGACTTTGATTGTGGAAAGGGAAGAGCAGATCAGAAAAAAATAGAAGAATTCCAAGATACATATTATTTTAAGCTCAAGGATCACTGCATAAGACAAGAACAAAACCTGACAAGGGGTAAGAAGGGGACAACCCACTAGAACACAATGAGAAGGAACAAAGGGTTACACGACAAGACCAAACAAAGGGAAACAATGATATAAAAGAGACTCAGGGAAAAGGAATAGGGATGAAACATTAAGTTAAGGGAGGAGCATGAATCAAGAATGAGAGAAAATGGAGGGGAGAAACAATGACGATGGAGGAGAGAAGGCACAGATAAACAAAGAGAGTGGGAGAAGGTGAGAGAATGAAAGAGATAGATAGAGAAAGAGAGAGAGAGAGAAAGAGAGAGAGAGAGAGTTAATGACAATGAGAGGGAGAGAGAGAGAGAAAGAGAGAGAGAGAGGGAGAGAAAGAGAGGAGGGAAAGGGAGTAACGGAAGTAAGAGGAGATAAGGGAAGCAAGGACAGGGAAAGAGATTCACGTGATCAACAAGCAACGAGGGGAAGATAAGGCAGCAAGAGTGAGAATGAAGAGATTTATGAAAAATAGGGGAAAATGAAAGAGAGGAATAGATCTTGGTATGGAAAGCATACAAATAATGCATACAAGTTGGGAGGTTGCCTTTTGAAAAACAGAATGGGGATAGTGCAACCTGCTCATTCAAAACAGGAAAGGGAGTCCCCCATGGAATTCACACCAAACAAGATGAGTATGCACATGTAACACATATTGTTGATGCACATGCAAGTCAAAAAAACTCATAATCATCTGTAGTAGTAGCACAGAAGGTTTGTAAACAAGTAGACACAAATCTGAAGGAGATGAAGGAGGATCAATAAACAATTAAATACACCTAGAATATCAAAAGAGGTCCAAGAAGAGCTGAGCAATAGCACTAACGCGAAAAGAGAATAGGTGCAAAAAGCAACATGACCATCGAATGTGGAGAAGGTTGTTTAGAAAAGGTAGAAGCGAAAATCAACCCAAGAGCAAGGGTGTGAGAATTTCAAGCAAATCGGGTCATGAGAGAGTCAAAAGATATGGGCCCCAGAGAAGAGGAGCAAAGTGAAAAAACAAGATTGCGACAGGCATCAAGAAAGAAATTGAGGATAATCGAGGTATGGACGATGTTGCATACCTCTCTTAGTGCATAGAGAGACCTTGATACAAAGAGGTTGAAAACAAGTAGGCTTATCACACTAGCCACAAGGGAAGGAAAGTTAATGATAGTATTTGAATGTAGTAAAAATGTAACTTTTGGAGGAATATAAGAACAGGAGGTTGACAAAAAAAAGGGTTTAAGTAGAGGAATGAGAGGAGAAAGGAATCATGAAAACGATATGGAGAATGGAGACGAGAGAGTGATTAGGGAAGAGGGGTTAGATTGCAAGAAACAGAAAATTTTCCCACATAAGAGATGGAATTGTAAGGGATGTAGAAAGAGAGAAATATAGGGGAGAAAGAGAGAAACATGTGAGAGAAAAGAATAAAGAGGGNATGTAGTAAAAATGTAACTTTTGGAGGAATATAAGAACAGGAGGTTGACAAAAAAAAGGGTTTAAGTAGAGGAATGAGAGGAGAAAGGAATCATGAAAACGATATGGAGAATGGAGACGAGAGAGTGATTAGGGAAGAGGGGTTAGATTGCAAGAAACAGAAAATTTTCCCACATAAGAGATGGAATTGTAAGGGATGTAGAAAGAGAGAAATATAGGGGAGAAAGAGAGAAACATGTGAGAGAAAAGAATAAAGAGGGAAGGGAGAGAATGACGGTGAGAAAGAGTGATAAAGAATGAGAAGAGAGGAATATGGGAGAGGGAAGGAGAAGATAGAAAATGAACAAAAAATAGAGATGGCAAGAGAAACCGAGATATAGGGAGAAATAAATAAGAGAAAGAGAGAGAGGATATGTGGAAAACAGAGAAAGAGAGAGAGAGATGGGCAAAGCAAAATGAAGAAGATTGAGAGAGGGGTGAGAAAGAGAGAGAGAGAGAGAGAGAGAGAGAGAGAGGGAGAGAGAGAGAGGGAGAGAGAGAGAAAGAGAGAGAGAGAGGGAGAGAGAGAGAGAGAGAGAGAGAGAGAGAGAAAACTTTGTAGCCATTGCATCTCTTTGCAAACATCAGCCAAGGCAATGTACTCAGCTTGAGTTGTTGAGGGAAACGTTTGTTCATCTGACTGCAATTCCATTTAGAATACACACGGGGACAATGGTGGGTTTTCTGTAATTAATACTCTGTTCCCTATCAGCATTGGTGTAACACATGAGATGGAGTGTCACGGAGCCCACCGTTTTGAGTCCAATGAAGGTAGTGCATGACGCGCTTTAGAGCTTGCAAATGAAGTAGACCAGAACTGGCCCCAAACCGGCTAACGTATTTAATAGCATGGGCTTCGGATCATCAAGTGGCAACCATGACGTACATCAGACTGCCCACTTTATCTTGATATGAAACTCCTTGCATTTCAGTTTTCCTTCCTATGTTGGACTGAAAAATGGAGGAAGAAATCTTGTACTCTGAGCTTGTGGATGTGCTTCTATGCTTTTAATCTGCCATGTCGTATCATTTGAGATGGATTCAATGTATTTAGTGTGGTTCATGTTGATGCTACATGCTGCTTTTTCATGCTTGATGGTGATTTCAAGCTTGAAGTCAAGAGGACCCATGTCCTTTTCCTCAAATGTGCCACTTACCTACCCCTTTAAATAGTTTAGTGGCCGCCTTGAAGAAAAGCAAACAATGAGGTCATCAATGTACAAGGCCACCACCATGGTCCCTTTGGCCCTCTCATGCACATACATGTTAGGGTCATTGGCATACTGCATGAATGGCTCCTAAGACATGAATGTGTGCTTCTCTTCGTACCAAAGTCTTGGCACTTGTTTCAGCCTATAGAGTGCCTTCACCAATCTTAATTCCTTTCCCTAGAGATCATCAACCCCCTGTGGTACCTCCATCAACACCCCCTCGTCATGTTTGCCATAAAGGAAGACTGTCTTGACATCCATTTGGTGGACCTCCATATTCACGACAGAATTAGTGGTGAGCATTGACATGATAGATTCCAATGTCACATGTGAAGCAAAGATCACAGCATACTCTGTGTGAATCCATTGAAAGAATCCCTTTCCTACCACTTGTGCGTTGTACTTGCATATCTTGCTGGCTTGTAACCATTTTTCTTTCACTACCTACTTGGACCCCACAATGTGAGTTACGACAAGTCTGTCAGTAAGCACCCATGTCCCATTCTTTTGTATGAAAATGAGTTCGTTGCAATCTATGTTGGCTCCTCTTGAACCATCAAAAAGTTGCTAAAGCCTGTCCATTCACCCTAATTTGAATTGTTATCTGCTGAGGTACTTTCACGCATGAATTGCTCCTTTCACCTGCTGGTTGTTGTCATTGATGTGAAGGCAACAATTCTACTTCATCATTGATAGTTGGAGAGGAATCCTTCTCATGGTCAAGACGATCACACATGTCAAAATCATTGTCTAATTCCTCCACATCATCTTCATCAACTCAAATCCCTATTGCAACACCTAGTTCATGCCATTGTTTGGATGCTTTGGCTCCCTCCTCAAGGAGAATGCGACCCTCTCCCTATTTTAGAGTTTTCTCAAGTTAAAGAAGCGATACTTCCTCACAGACGTTTTTTGGAAATCCATGTTTTTGCTACAAAAACCTTCTTAGCTCCTTGCTTCAAAAGTCTACAATCTTTGTGCGCAGTTTCATTACCCTTGAGAACACACTTTTGTGCTCTTGCATCAAGATTGTTATGGCCCTCACTAGCCTAGACCTTGGGAAAGTAAATGCGATAAAACATATTGAGATGCGAGGCGTTCAGCTTCCTACCAGACAATGCTTCTTGAGGCGTCTATAACTTTTGTGTGTGATTTTTCTTGTTCTTTCTTGGCAAAGGTGGTACAAGTGTGAGGTTTACAAGATAGATAGCGGTACGTGCTCCTTCAGCCCAGAACCTAAAAGGCAGCTGGGCGTCAAAAAGCATACACTTAGTCATGCCTAGGAGGGTCAAGTTCAACCTCTTTACTACGCTATTGGTTTTTGGTAAGATTGGGGTAGTGTACTGCCGTTTTCTAATACCCTTAACCTTAAGGCACTCCCGCGAAGCTTTGTACTCTCCCCCATTGTACGTCTTGAATGCCTTCACCTTTTTTCTTCTTCGTGGCTCAACCATATGCATTAACGCTTGCACATTCTCCTTCCCCTTCCATTTCGTTTTCAGAAAGCCTATCCAAAACTTGTAGTTGTTATCGTTGGTACATGTGAGGAAACATCAGCTGCCTCCATTTGACGGTATACAAAAGAGACGACACACGTCAAAGTTGACGAGGACAAGGGGTGTAAGAGCATGCGCGCCATTGCACTTGAAGGGATTCCTTTTTGCCTTACCTTAACGGCATGGCTCACACATGATCCCAAATCCCACTACCTCGCCTTCTGACTACATCCAATGCACTAACGCCTTCTTTCCCGCGAGCTCTCATGTGCGCTACACCATTTGCAAAAAGCCCCTATGTTGCTTCTTCTTGCGAGTTGTACATCGTCTAGAATGAACATTCCTGGATGCTGCATTAGTGTGCGGCTTTCTTGCCGAATCTTTTGCTCCCAATGTTGCCGTTGCTCCAAAATGTCCTTTTTCATCCAAATCTACATTGCTCCTCTCCTCTTTATCACTCTTAGCCAAAGATTCACCCAAAGATGTTGCCATTTTTGTTAACAAGACGTACAATCCATCATTGAGAGGATCGTGTGAAAAACTTCTTTATAGTGTAGGACATGTTGATGTCCTTGGTAGGGACTATCACTGTTTACTTCGCTACAAAGACCACTTTCCTGCTATGGTCTGTTACCTTGGAAATAGAGAGCAGGTTGGCTATGAAGGAGAGCGCGTAACCCACTCCCTATAGCTTGAGGTTAGAGTATGCATTATTGACACCTAATATGACGAGCTAGTCACCAATCCTCTCAGCTTGGCATCAAAGAACATGCACCTAGTCATGTGAGGGCATGTCATGAGAAGCAAAAGGAAGGAAGGTAGGAAAGAGGAGAGGGAGAGAGAAGGGATAGCGTTAGAGAGGGTTGAAAGAGGAAGGGAGAGTGGGGAGAGAAATCAAGATAATGCAAAGGGAAGGGAAACAGTAGATTGAGATAGGAGAGAGGGCATAGAGGAAAATGTGGGTCCAAAGGTGGGAGGAGAGGAGGAGGAAAAGGGAGAGATGGTAAATTCAGGGGAGAGAATAGAGAGGAGGGGTGTTCATTAAGAGAGGATAAGGGAAGAAAATAAGAAACAGAACTTAGGTAGAGGAGGAAGCAAAATGAAAGGCCGCAAGGAGAAAGAGCTTGATGTGAAAATAGGTGGAAGAAAAAGGAAAGGAAAATGAAGAATATGTTGAAAGATGCCTGTAAAGAGGGAGAAAGGAGGAGAGAGAGAAAGAGAGAGAGAGAGAGAGAGAGAGAGAGAGAGAGAGAGAGAGAGAGAGAGAGAGAGAGAGAAGGAGAAAGACAAAGAGAGAGAGTGCATGACAGCTAGGAGAGAGGAGTGGGTGGGAAAGAGATGGGGGAAGAAGAAAGGGAGGCAGATAGGATGAAAAAGGGAAGGGAGAGAAAAATACCAGGAGAGAAACATGAAGAGAGCATAGACAAAGTGGTGCGGGCGCAAGGATGAGGCAAAGAAAATAGGCAAGAGAAGAGTAGGAGTAGGAAGGGAGAGAGGAGGGAACTAAAAGGAGAAAAAGGGAGGAAGTGAGGAAGGAGAAACGAGGATGGAGATTTAAGAGTGTGCCTGGAAAGGAGACACAGCATAGCCATGAAACAACTTGGCTAAGATGGTCCCTAAGCATTCAAAGAGTGGGGTCAAAAAGGCTTGTGGTGACTAGGCCTAGATTCAGTAAACCACCCCTGGCTTTGCAAACCAATTTGGAAGTGGCGCAAGGTAGAGGCTTTGACCACAAACCATTACTTAATACAAAGATTTCTGTTGGGGCCTAGAAACTTTCCAAATTTGCATGGAGCATTGAAAATACAACAACTTACCCACTCAAAGCATGGGTTTCTCCTTTTTCTTTTAGATAACCATAATTTCCTGACAAAGAAACAATTTCATTTGTATAACTACACATATGAAATACATGCATATGAAAGAATGAAACATATATCTTTCAACGAGAATGAATTGAAATCAAACTACCTTTGTTGAACATAGGCTCACCTAAATAGGGTGTACATGGACCTTCTACATAGTTAAATCATGTTCATTTGATTTTAGAAACATTTACTAACAAAAAAGGGAAAGGTATTAATTTACAAAACTCAATCCCACAAATTATACTTTAATGGGTGTACTTAGACAACTAGGTCCATGATTAAAGCTAAAGGGCTATGAGAAAAATGCAGAGCTCGAACCAAGGACTGAGGTATACTTAACTGAGACCATTTCCTACACTATATGTTTAGTTTGTGTCTCAGTATGCTTTCATCAAAGAGAGTTCTATGCACTAGTCCTTACACTCCTTTTATAGTGCATGACATGAATGCAGTTTTGTTCTTAATGACTGCCAACTGCTTGTCTTATGAGTGTATTTAGTGCGTGGGGCAAGTATATGTGGGTATTTTGCTTAGTCATTGCGCTAAGAGCGCAATGAGTGTGCTGATTTGTCTAATGTTTCCTAGCATACCTTGCATTTTCACCTCCATGTCCAAATGCTTCTCTTCTTTGGAGGGATGTTTGTGCGTGGGGTTAGTGAATGTGGGATGTGCTCTCTTTCCCCATACAAACTTCCACTACGATCACACTCAGTGTGTTCATTTGTTTCATATGTTTCAACCAAAACTGAATTCTGTCATATATGGCCGAAACATTAGATCCTTACAAGGTGCGCTAATACGTCTCATGTGTCTTAATATTGATTGATTTTTTTCTTGTGTCTAAAAGATTCCCTCTTTATTACTTTGCTCTACATGATAATTAGTAGAAATATCAAGTGAAGATACATTTATATATTCTACACTACATTATGTGTTTACATGTATGTTTAAAGAAATTCCATTTTTCATAACAATGAGTTAACAATGAAAACTCAATTTTTTTAATATTTAAACTTTTTGCAATGCATAATTCCTTTCTACAAAATGTTCAGCATGTCGTCGGTAGATATATCATTTGGGCATTTGTATGTGCAAACTGTTACACCATATAACAAATGCATTAAACATCAAATACATATGTCATGCTCCACAGCTTGCTTCCACGATCACTTTCGTCCGCTTGCATAGCATGCTAAGCTTCACGTCTAGCTTTTCAACAACGAGTGTTAGCGATGAGTACATCACAAAGGGTGTCATGCTGTTCACTTAAGTTCCTTCCAATGTTGTCTAGAGAGGCCTCACAGTTTACGGGGGAAGTGCATGTGACTAGTGCGTGGGTGACAAGTGGAGAAATGCACTTATCATGCATTGAGTGCACAACCACCTCTTAAATTCATTGCAAAAAAGGTTTCATAAAGACATCACAAAAAAACCCTATGTGCATCTTAAGTTAACTATGCAGTATATCACAAACTATGGCGACAAAACTTGTAGCACAACGTAGCTCTAAACAAGTGAAATGCAAAATAGATCATGATATATACGTGTTCAGCAGACTTCCAAAGCAAGGGAAAATAATCACGAATATCATTTTCAAACACAGTTGATGCGAGTTTCTTTATGTAAGAGGAAACATGGAAGTTGTTAGTAAAGAAAGATTATGTTTGTAGTCTTTTGTACATTAAGAGTTTTGTGATATTTAAAAGAAATATTTCTTGTTTTAAGAAACAAATCTGAACTTTGGTCATGAGAAACAAAGCCCTCTGAAAGGTATTACTACTTATTGAGGATAAAAGATGTAGCTCCAGTAGAAGAACCGAAAGATGGAGATAATGTGTTTAGGCAAACACAGACATCATAGATGCAGAGTTGAGTCTTGGATGAAGAATCAAGCTTTCCATGTCCGTCTCCTAGTTGCGCGAGTCACATGCGCAAACAAAAAGATGTATTATTTGTTCTTGGATTGTCTTTTCAAACAAAAACAATAATATTTCACTCATTGTTATAGAGAACAATGATACAGTTTAGAAGTGGTCCGATGAGATAATGAATCAAATGTATTTGCACAATTATTTATTCAATGTAATGAAGAAACATCCATTTTGTCTGGTTAAAACTGAGACCTTAAACGGTCAAAATAACGATTGCGATTTCTCATGGTTGCCTTGGTAGTAAGTCAACAACAAGAATATACAAATGAAGTGGCTCTTACTTGTAGAACATCCATGTAATCAAGGTATGAAAGGAAGATCCTCAATTGGATCTCGTTTAGCAACTAAAACGACAAGTTTCACCTTGTCGTGGTCACTTCAAGAAATTGCTTACCATTTTCTCATTTGAACAAGTAGTCTTAGTGTGTTGTTGAAATCGCAAACCAGCAAACGTGAAGGATGTGTAGGGATGTGCATACGATGTATGATTAGTGTTGTTCACCATGCAAGGCAAGCACACGGCCCATACACAATATGTGCCGCACTTTGGGGGGCCCTAAGGACAGAATGATGGCAAATTAACTATCGATAGCAGATCGGAGGGTGTCGTAACATCGACGGACATTCAACCATGAACTTAAAGTTGATATCCTTGAAAACCATCAAGTGTTGCATATAATCCAAGAATGTATCCATCAATTGGTCGGCTTGGCACACATTCAAAGGAATACAACAAAGAATGCATCAAGAAATGGATGGAATATATTGGGGTGATGAAAAAGAATGAGATCTTAGAGAGAGAGAGAGGGAGAGAGAGAGAGAGAGAAAGAGAGAGAGAGAGAGAGAGAGAGAGAGAGAGAAGAGTGTGAAAAAGAGAAAGGAAGAGGGAGAGGGAGAGAGAGGAGGTTAATAGAGAGGTTAAGAGGAGCACTGAAAGAGGGAAGGGAAACGGATTTTTTACATGCATTATGCAAGCACACTCACATTTTGTTGTTTTGTCATAATGCAAGCACACCAGTAGAATGCAATAGAAAGTGTGATTTAGGTACCATGGTGTTGATATGCAAGGACTAGTGGCAAGGAGATGACTGAGAGCCTAAAGGAAGGCTCAAGGTGTGAGAACAGGCACAAGGGTGAAATTTGATTCTAATCTAGATCTAGAGAACACTAGCAAGAAAATACCTGAATAAAAAGGGAAAAGAAGAAGCATTATGACATGAATTATGCATGAAAATACAAAACAGGAGAAAAACTTGTCAAATAGAAGAAATGGAGCAACAACTGTCGGAAAGAAAAGATAATGGGTTAGATATAAGGGAATGGTCAATCTAGTAGTAAAGGGAGGTGGTTAAGAGATTTTTTCTTGGGATGCACTTCGCGTGTGGAGAGATAGGAAAAATTCATAGTCAAAGAAGGACATAAAAACATGCACAAATACCATGAAGTCGCATGACCACAAGATGATCAAGGATGAAGATGGTGGTAAGAGATTTGACCACAAGCAAAACAAAAAAAATCAAGATTCACTAAAGAAATAGCTCGTTTACAAAGGGAAGACATTGTTTATTGGTAGTATTAACAATAGTTCTAAGGATGATATTTGAGTGAAGACAAAGGTGAACGTTAAAGCAGAAACTAGGATGTTATAGCCCATCATGTCTTTCAAAAGCTTGATGCCATATTGAATGGTGCCCTAGTGTTTAAAGAGGATGAGAGAGGAGAAGGGAGTTGACATGGAGAAGGACGTAAAGTGAGGGCTCCTCAGCTAAGGAGGGGGAGACAAGCACAAAACTTCTACACGTCAAGAATTTGACCCTTCGCAATGTGTTAAGAGTCAGGCATTAGTGATCTCTAAGGGATGTGTCTCTCAATAGATGTGAGGGAGGGATTGAAATGGGAGAAATGGTGAAAAGATAAGATGAAGAAGAGCAAGAATTCGAAACATAGTTTTGAAGAATAAGAGGGAGGATTCGTGGTGCCTTACTCATGTCTATTCACCCCCCCCAACTCCCTTGATTTGGCACATGAAATTGTGAAGCACACAAGGCACGTTTCAATTAACTTGAGAATATGCTCAGTTCACTTCAATGCACTGAGAAAATGGAGATGTATGCCCTACTAGGAGGTTAATACGCATGGCCTGTCAAGGCATCCTTACCTTGAAATAGAATCATTCTAGGACTAAAATAGGAATTCTAAGATTATAACCAACATATCTTTGCAATTTCAACAATTTTTTGATTATAGATCCACCTCAAACGTTCTTTTAAACCACAAGAATACTTCATGCATAAAAGAAACACTTTAATCTGCAGGCCACAAATACAATTTTAAACATGAGAAATCCATCCCTTCTTGTTTTCAGAATATCAAGACATTTTATCATAACTTCAATTGCTTTGTTTCCCACTTATCTCAAATCATGATGATGATCATGATGATGATCATCAGATAATGATGCTTTATCGAATAGATAGGTGCTAAAAAATAAACTCAGAATAAATTGAGTTTGATATGAGTAAACCTCATAAACTGAATACTAGTTTGTTATGGAGGAAAATGTATTAAGGATTCTTTTGTTTCATGCTACATTGCATTCATGAAAGACAACTAAACAAAGTTCATACCTTCATTCATCTTAAATGTTTTGTCTTTGCAAACGCTTTGGCAACAATCTACAAATGAAATGTCCATTGAAAGTGGGTAATGCAGATTTTTTTAAATCTTGCGGTTGTTTTTTACAATGAAGAAGCATAAAATCGTTGGCAATGAGATGAAAAGAAATGAATATATTCACAACACTCTTCAAAATTCAAATAAAAAACTTAGATATAACACAAACCCATGGAATAAAACAAATGAGGAGTTAGTGCTTCAATTGTGCAAGGAGGTGGTTTTATTTAGTAATGAGGTTAAGAATGTTCTTCTCAAAGGCTTGTGGTGTCTTAGGCCCTCTCAAACCAACACGAACCTGTATGGCAAGCATAAGAATTCTATTCCTTTTGGCGTCTATGATGATTTTGAATGAGGTGCATGTCATGCATTGATGAGTGATGAAATGCTCCTCTACCTTCATTTGTTTCTAGTAGTTTGTGAAGGAGAAAATGAAAACTGGGGCAAAAGGGCAAAAGTTATGAAAAAGTAGGGGATGCTTCATCTTACTAAAAACTCATGGTACAAACCCATTATCCTTACATTTTGATCATATTGTAATAATATTGGAATGTTGTTTACTTAAAACTGTGTATGCATCATAGAAACACATTACAAAAGTTTTATTTTCGATTGAATGGCAAAGGTATGTCATTTTTCTCTTATTCTGAACACCCATTTCTTTCTATAAACAACGAGAAAAAGTTTTATAACCATTGTTTAATTAATGTTGAAAAACATTAGTTTGACATCTCTTAGCACTTAAAGCTCTAAAATCTTTTAAAATGAGTCTAATTGTGAAATTTGCACCATAAAGTCTCCATATGGGGGCCTTGTTGTAGTGGATACATTTTTGCCATGTGTACTCTTTTGTAAATTTCTATTCTGCTTATTTTGTATTTGAAAGGGTATATTGTGAACTGATTAAAAGTATGTTTCTCACCATTTTCAGTGATTGATTTATCTATTGTGTTCTATTTATCGTAATTAAAATTTTCCAAAACAACATATTGTTTGGTTTTGGAAGGCGTTACTCATTCCATGATGCATCAAATGCTTTTGTGGATCATTTAATTCCAATTTGCTTCAGTAAGAAAATCTTGTTCTTTGAAATTAGAAGACATTGTTTTGTTAACGAGTTTTGTTAGTGAATGTTTTGGAATCACAAAATTTCAAGCAAAATCCCACAGGTTTGTTTTATTACACATGTTTTCTGAAGTAATCGTCATAAACTTTTAAGGTATGTATTTTTTATTCTTATGGGAACTAGATATATTCAATTTCCTTGCGTGTATTCTAAAATCATTTTCTTAGATATCGCATTCATTATGGCACAAAAAGATTATGGCTTTGTATTCAACATCTTCTCTTGAAAGACTTATCCACTTTATGTTATCAACACCAGGATTCATATCCTAACGCCTTCTGAATTCCAATTGTTTTTGCAAAATGAAATTCACAGCTGTCTTTTCGTTTATGCCTTAAGCAGGACCATCTTGATGACATCACACTGAACACTACGAGGTCAGGGGTCAACATTATTCTTGAATTGTATGTCATCTGATTCGCAATGGCATTTGTAGACAGAGGTCGAGAATAATGATTATCTTAGTGGCGTGCAGGTTCGAGAGAATTTTTTGCAGGTTCTCGTCGATTTCATCGCATAAGAGATGCCGACAGCCAATGGCTATAATCAACAGTTATCCCAGAAACAATAGACATCGACTGTTGCGCGGGTCGACACAGGACATTGATGATCGAAAAATGGAAAATCTCGAGGGCGGGCTAGATACACTTCAGATTCGGATCACCAAGTAGACAAAAGTACGGCTTCACTATTTTGTCCACCGAAAATGCACCTTCCGGTGAAGCCCGATAAATCTTGTCGAACCTTGGTGGTAACTGCTACTTGAGCTTTGTATGATGATGAAACTATGAACATGCAAAGGTCGCGAAATGTGTGTTTCCGAGATGGTTGCTAGCCCTGCCTGGGAACATACTACTAATGGGAAAACGTTTCTTGCTGCGAAAGGATGACTATGAGTGCCCTTCTAATGCAATCTAGTCAATTCACATTCGTTCCTCTTCAATTTTGAAGAAACTTTGCAATCTCATAGAAGACTTGTTCATTTCCAGGTGTTTGTAACATTCATTCTGAAAATTTTATACCTGTAGAATCCGTTCAAAGACAACTTCCGAAGTACCTACTGATTTGTTATCAAACGAAAGCGCAATATGTGAGCAGAATTTTAACTATTATTACGCCGATCCAGACATGGCCAGTATAAAAGCCTCTTAAATTGAATATAAATCACAACACAGCGAGGGTCTTCTTTAATAATATTTGGTCTTGACTCATTTTCACATTTTTAAGGGTGAGAGTTTTTGTAGCCTCATTTTCATCATGAATACTGAGGAATATTAATTGACCTCCTTTTGACGAAAGTGGATGAAGGCAGACATTTTTCAGCCAGTTCTTAAATGAATTTGATTTCAGCCATCCACCCTGCTCATCTTGCTCAATGAAGTGTGAAGTTTGTGTTTGTTCGATTCGATGGTAAGAGGCTGCTAGACACAAGCTTTGTTTTAATTTTCAATAAACTTATTAAGTGCACAAGTTGCATGGTGCATCTCCATCTCTCAACACAACGGTCATTCTTCTTATGTGCATAGTCAGGTTTGGAGGTTGTTCCAGCTACCAAAAAAAGGCACTGAACTTTTAAGAACCTATTAGCTCATCTTGATTAGTGAAGAGTTGTGGGTTCAAACGAAGATCTACATTTTGTGGTGCACTGACTAGGACTCATTATCTTGGTAGAACACAACAAAGCAAAACCCATTGTGGAAAGGCTAACATGGAGGATCAAGTTGGGCTATCTAAAAAATGTGCAGTATAAGAAAAGCATTTGGCACGGGCAGCGAGTAGGCTGATGAGGTTGGATGAGAACTCAATACCAATGAACGATCAATTGAGGAGCAGCTTAACGATGTGTTTCTATGGTTTTGAGGTTCTCAATTACATTAAACTCCAAAAAGGGAGCTTACTCGATCACCACAAGCATTTTTCTTCGTAGTACACTTTACGGTTTCACAAAAACCAAGTTCAAAACAACAAACTGGGTTCATGCGGTTTAAATGTTGATGGGCATGAATGTGCAAAACTTCCATGCTCCTGATTGTAAACATTTCACATCAAGCTTTCGGTCTGACTACTCATCATTTGAAGCGACTTTGTTGCTTAGCTTGCATTTTCCAGCAACCCCATTGGCTTGTTAATGGAGTCTTATTGATTTCAAATCAATTACTTGTACTTGGTGTGAATTTCTCCAACGATGGATGGATAAACACACCTGTACACAAAATTTGATGCAGTACGTTATTGATAAACATGCTTTGTTTCCCCATAGAATTGGGCGCTGCATCATTGCGACCGACTAGAGACCCTAACCCAATTTTCAATTGACTGCCTATGCACACGTCATTAATCCTCCCACCAAGCACTTCTCCACTATTGTAAAAGCTACCTTCATGACGTCTTAGAGCTCTCTTAAGAGGAGAGCCCAATTGGCTCCCTACCACACTAACGTCCTCCCAATTACAAACGTATCCTCATGTTTTCAGCTTGTGTTGCCGTCTAACCTTGAATTGTCTTCTATGAAGGCCACAACTAGGTGTTTGTTTCCTACACCTATGGGTTCACCTGTAGAATAAGCAAGTGAGGTGCGTGCGAAGTGTTTACAAGTTTACGTGGTCTCCTTGCAAGGGACAAGTGGTAGTGCTGCCTGTAATCCTTGATTGGAAATCATCAAGGGAGCAAAGGCCTTAGCATGACATACTCCAGGGTGTAACCTCATTCCATAACAAGACCTTGTCCTTAAAACCAAAGCAAAGAGGAGTGTTCCGTGCGGACGACCTATAGTGGCATGATTGCAAGCACATGGAGTGTTTGCTCATGGCTATACTTGAACAGCACGAACACGCTTGCCTAGAAAAAACCATGGGGAGGAAGGACACATAGACAAAGCTAGCGGTTCCCTTCCTCGAGGTTTACTACACATGTTGGCCACAAGAGATAGCCACATGTCATTGTGATAAGATCATAGCAATTATTCTTACAAGTGCTAGGGCTTGTGACAAATGAAAGGGAAGTGCAGAGGAAAATGTTGTTATGGTGTCTTTAGCAAAGGAGATCTTCTCCCTAGATATGGATGATAAAGTTATCATAACAAAGAAGGGGAACGACATTCCCATTGAAAAATTGAACATCGTATACTAAGAGAATATGCTGGATGAGCTACAAGAGCAGGAAAATCTAGGTATTGTGAGGCAAGGTTACAAGAAAGTGTATGAAGGGGCGAACCTCAGAGAGCTCATGGTGGGAGGTCACGTGGTTGTGGTGGAGGCCATGGAAGCCTATGAAGGGTGTCTTGCATTGGTTGTCTGCCCAATTATTCAACATGGGAGGTTCCTACATTGACCATGATGTTCTGGTCTTTTAGGAGATTATGCTAAAGATTGTTGGCGCCAGAGATAGACGTGCATGAAGTAACCCATATGAGGCGTTGGTTGCTAGGGTAAGGCACATTGCAAGTGAGAGTGCGAGTGTGGGTCCATGTGTGGTGCGGGTGTGAGCAGAAGTGTGAGTGCGGGTGTGTGTGCGCATGTGGGTGTGGGTGTGGGTACGAGGCCGGGGTTTGGTGTGGGTGTGAATGTGGGTGTCAGTGCGAGTGTGGATGCGGCTATAAGTGCAAACATGGGTCAATTAGCTGGTATGGCTTCCTGTGTGGATGCAGGTGCATGCCTCGGTGTGGGTATGGGTGTGGTTATGAGTGTTGGTGTGGCTAGTTGTATGGATCTCGATGGGGGTGTGTGTGAGTGTACTAGTGTGGGTGCGGGTGTGGGTGTGAGTGTGGGTACAGGTGTGGGCCTAAGTGAGGGTGCTATTGTGGGTGTAGAGGAATGTATGGGTGAAAATACACGTGGAGATCAAGGAGTGGATGCTGCTTGAAGAGCTCAACAAGATGCACGTATAGGCGTGAGTCGCGGTGGAGTTGAACTTTAAATACAAGGGTTATTGGGGTGGGTCTCGTGATAGCCTGGGTGTGAACCTCGAGGTTGACAAGATCTTGGAGGACGGTATTGGAATTGTACTAGGCCAAAGAGGGGCTCAATTGAGTATGGGACGTTATGTTACCGAGGTTACTCTAACTTTTGCTAATTACTTTAAGAAGTTCCATGTGGCTGACATCAATGCTTGGTTAGTGAGGGATTGCCACACTATCAACAATGTCCTTGATATTGAGGAAGACAAAAATGTTGACATCATTTAAATGCTCACCACAAAGCCTTAGAGTATTGACTATTTTTTGAAGTGAAATAGAACCGTTTATGAAGTGGTGCTTCAAAATTTGTATCTTCTCGCTAGTTTCCTTCCTTTGCTTTCTATGACATGTTGGTATTCCATTACATGCATTGTTTTCTTCACACCTTAAAAAATTTAGTTGCTCTTCATTCTGTTAGTGCACTGGTTGTTTGTGCTATGACATTTGAGGTGCACCACGAGGCATAAATCATTGCATTATTCATTAGATTATAAGTTCATTTCACACTCATCTTTATTAGAGACATGACATATTGCTTCCGGTGCAAATCCGCGCAAAATTGCCACATTATTTAGAATGCATGTATTAGGTGTTATTGAGAAAGCTATAGGTACAGTACTTGTTTACGCATGTTACCATCTTAAATTTTGTGACCTTCTTTTGGTAGTGCATTCATGTTATGTGTGAAAAAATCTCTTTTTCTCCCACTTAGTTGGCTACTATTTGCCTTAAATAATTCAAATAAAATGTTTTATGTAAGGAGAGAGGAGTGGACACAATATTATTCATCATCATTCAAAAAATGAATGCATAAAATTAGTTGAAGTTTTTATAAAATGAATTATAAGAGCCATAGATTTGCTTATGCCCAACTTGGTACTCCCATGATGCATTATAAAGCCAAGGAAAAATACATCTCTAGCTTTATGGACTCTCTTGTCACCCTAGTTAGTGATGGAGCTTCAACGTTTGGAAACGTCATTGCTGAGCCATGTTCTTAGGCTCTAACGTCATCAATGTTGACAAGGTACTCCCTAATGTAGTCAACAATCTCGCTACTACATTTGAGGAAGAAATAGTGCTTATTGCAACATGTGAAGATCATGTGCCGCCCAGCGTCCTTTGAGAAACCTTCCATGTAGGCTTAAAGTTTTTACTTATGCTTGATTTGGTTGCTGGATCCCTCCATAGTCATCCTCTATGTTATTTGACAAGTCTTGATGTGAATTGGGCTCCATGCCCCCACCATCCTTTATGTCCTCACAAATGTGGAACCACACTCCTCATAACGGAGTGAATAGGCTTCAGATTGTTGGGCTTTTTGGAACCTGTAGTGACAAGGTCACGTCTTGCCTTGATGCAGCAAAGGATTCATGTTGCTATCAAGGATCTGTGTGCCGAGCAAGCTAACCTTGTAGTCCAATGTGTAGGAGCGGAAGTCAAACTTGTAGTTGAAAAGACTATCAACTGCAAGGACGGTAGCAAAACACATGCAAACTTTATCCCATCTTCATCAGGTTTTATTCAAGGATAAATAAACTCACTGGATATTTAGGTGAGGAAACTATGAATGTGTTTGTAGCCTTAATTTGTCCTCTTTTGACCCTTCTTTCTTCTTTATTGTTAATGCCTGTTGCATACGCTTCTAAAGTTTTTCCTCAAGGCGCCTTTTGAGTTCGTGTATGCTTTATCTGCATATGCTTTGCTGTTGAAGGACTGTGCGTTGGGGCCATGCTCGTAGAGGTTTGATTTCCTCTGCTTGTTCAAGAAAGAATGAAGCCCGGCTGGATGAACTGTTCACGAATACCTGGCACCGCTTATAGCCGAACTTAGCAAGGCATCGCTCGTGTCTGGTCTGCGGAACCTGGCACCGTTTATAGATTTACTGTTATGAATATTGCCTTCAGCTTTTGAGGTTGCTCGAAATCGTTTCGTAACACTAACAGGGAGCTCCAGAATATTGCCAGGTGGGTGCGACCTACACAGAACCTAGACAGCGATTTGCAGCAGTGGCTATTTTGTCGAGCTACGATCTCTTTTCCAACTGGATCAGAACCGGGAAGACAAGTTCCTTTGAAGAATCGGAGGGGTCGTGGTTGGATTGTGGTGAGAGGGAGGAGGGTTTCAACTCATGCACATTGCTGACATCATTTCCAGGATCCTGGACGTTCTATGAATGGGTATTGGCTGGAAGATGACTGTCTCTACTACCATGGACACCGACGTCGCACAACGTCCGCTGACAGGGCGTGTTGACACGACATTTTTTAAGCTGAAGAATCTCGGGCTCAAGCTTTGGCCATTGTGCCCGCATTCATCCCTTGTAGAACTGCGAAATGCCCTCGAAAGATGAAACGCACTCTACCGCACGCAATCCAACGACTAGTTTTCAACGGTGCGGATCTTTAAGCGCCACATAGCACAAAACTCATGTAGGCGAGGGTGTCGAACCAACATTACTCGGAAAATTCCAAAAGGGGTACGACAGCAGATGGCGGAAACAGAATCGCCATCGTCCACTTTGGCCAGCTCACATCCATCGACGACTGCGGTCGTTGAATGGACTTGTGAGTAGGCAAATAATCTGATGAACAGACGGATCGCGGTACCCACTCTCAACGATCAGCCAAGGCCAAGGTTATCTGCTTCCGCGGTATCATTTGTCGGTAGCGAGTACACCAGATTTCACAACCATCATCGCAGGAAAATTTCAGTCAGGAACAAATCTACAGTGTTACTGCACATGGCGACAACAGCAGGATCGCGTGTTGACGCGAACAAATCGTTACAAACGATAACTAACAATGGCGGGGATCATAGAAACAAAGATGTAAACTAGCATCGTCGGATTAAACACAGACGATTGTTCCAATACTTCATACCTGATTACATTATACTACAACATCTTGAAATACGTAGAGGTACTCACCTTCATTGGTCACAAGGCCGTGGTCTCCCAAAGAGTGGAAGCTTTGAGGTTTTCTATGAAGGGGAATAACAATAAGCCCAATCCGATGCCTATTCTAAAAGGTGAAAATGCCGATTACCCCCTGTTTTGTCACCCTTGACCCTCATAAACCCCTCCGTTGAAACAATAAGCCCAATCCGCCCCTCTGTCGAAACTGTAAGCCCCAACAGCCCCTCCGGCAAAACAATAGACCTCATTCGCCCCTCCGTCTAAAGAATAGGCCTAATGTGCCCCTAATCCGCCCCCCACACCCCTTTTCACCATGCTCAAACAGGGACGCACGTCGCTGCTTAAGCATAGTGAAATTGTGCATGTCTTCCAGTGCGACCGTCGGAATGGAGGACCGCGACAGCATCAAGGGGTGTAGGGCGCGGGTGGGGGATTGCCGGCCGACATCCGTCGGTCACCTCATCGTCAACCCCAACCCCCCCACCTTCAAAATCCCACCAGCCCACCCACCCGGCCGTCGATCGAGGCCCTTGCGATTGAGGGCCGTGGTGTAACGAGCGGCCGATGGCTTGTCGAGAATCGGTGGTGAGTGGGGGAGGGGAGGACTTCAATAGGGATTCCGACATGGGCATCCATGAGAATCCCTGACAAGAGTTGCAAATGCCTATTTCTTTTCAATGATTTGTTCGACTTTATACCCTCTCTTGAGTTACAAACAATAAACAAACCCACCCCCTTATTACATGCAAGGTTTGAGGGTTTATTTTTACGCGGGCACCAGCTGGGCTCCGCGGTAGCTTCGCCGAGCATGTTCCCTTAACACACAAGGGAGTCTCAGATCCCCCATGCAAACTCCCCGCAAACCACTTACAAAACATTACAACCCCTTGTTTTAAGGAGTTTGTGATAATTGGGTAAGACATTGTGACATCAGCAAGTCAACGCTGCATCCATGCAACGTTGACATGACATCTTTTGACAAACAAGAGGTTAGATCGTCTATTCTCTACACAAAGATTCTTACATCCTTGCAGAAGGGGCGAGTCTATTCTAGCACGAAAGCAAATGAGGCTTATTGTTCTCGCGGAATGGCAGATGAGGCTTATCGTTCTGACGGTGGGGCGGATGGAGCTTATCATTCTGGTGGAGGGGCAAATGGGGCTTATAGTTCCAAGAGAGGGGCAGATGGGGCTTATTAAGCAAAACTAGGGTTATGTAGTCACTCAACCCTATTCTAAAGGCTGTGAAACGAACCAGAAATATCCTTTCCAGGAATTCCCGAAAGGGGGTGCAAAGGTAGGTATCTTCCACGTGGACCATGTAGAAAAACAACAAAAGGTGGTTAGATCCTCTTAAAATACTCGTAAAGGAGGGGGGGTGCTTGGGGAAGGAATGCACGGCAACACTCACTTGTGATTGTGGACATTGAAAAACAAAAGTGAATGTGGAAAATGAGACTGATGGTTGTACGCACAAGGCCAAAGCTTTGAAGACAGCAGTTACACTACCAAAAAATATAAATGGTCTTTCCGTGTGAGATGAATCCACAACAAGGACACTTAAGTAAGAAAACCATGTGTGTCAAAGGTGTTAACTAGGAAAGGGCTTTCAAAATTGAGGGAGGAAATGGCTGAGAGATTCAAATAAAACAAACTTTCAAATAATGTTGCATGTCAAAAGAATTGTTTCTAAAAAGTGTACAAACAAAACTATATGTGTGATTTTGCACCAATAAAACACCATGGCCTTGAAAGCACCAAAAGAATTTCCATCATTGAAATGAAACCATGAAGAAATGGAATGCAAGAAACATAACTTCTATCATTGGTGAGCATGAAAACAATTCTACAACAAGGTTGTTGATGAAAGCAGAGGATGAATCAATATGTATTTGTATATGTATATGTATATGTATATGTATATGTATATGTATATGTATATGTATATGTATATGTATATGTATATGTTTATGTATATGTATATGTATATGTATATGTATAAGTACATGCATATGTATATGTATATGTATATGTATATGTATATGTATATGTATGTGTATATGTATATGTATATGCATATGCATATGCATATGCATATGCATATGCATATGTATATGGATATGTATATGTATATGTATATGTATATGTATATGTATATGTATATGTATATGTATATGTTTATGTATATGTATATGTATATGTATATGTACATGTATATGTATATGTATATGTATATGTATATGTATATGTATNAAAACGTTTTTACCCAAGAATAGAATGAGGGAGGGCGAGGACCGCCCCCTACCGGGTCAGCCTGGCCCACTTGCTAACATCATCGGGCTGGAGCATGTTGCGCGGCGCAACATGCTCCAGTAAGGGCATTCTCATGCCCATACATGGAGCGAGGGGGGCCTTTTGCTCCCTTCTTGAGGAGGAAGCGAAAGGCCCCCTCCTGTTACACGTGGGTGCGCCACCTAAGAGGTGCGCACATCCAAGGAGTTGCGCAGGTCTCCAGCAGCCACAAAAGCAAGGGGGGAACCGCGCAAGTGTCAAGGGAGTAAGACGAACCCGGCTAGTCCGGGCTTTAGAGTAGAAAGTTAGCTACTTTAACACTACAGCGCAAGCGCTAGAGGTTACCCAAGCAGAATACTTGAACATCACACCACAAGTCACAACCCTGTTCGCACTACACCAAGAGCAGAGCGCTGAAGGCATGAGGCCGGGCATGAGCTGCGCAAGGGGAGGACATGGCCGGCCAGCAGCACCGTGGCCCGAAGCGCGGAGGCCAGCAACAAACACCCGTCAAGAGCACCACGGAAGGACGAGGCACGGAGCATGGACTTGAGGGGCCCGCAGGAAGCACGACGTTAGGTGTACCCCAGGAGGGGCACGCCACGAGAGGGGCTCCACCAGAAGCACCCGACCAGCAGCGCCATGGTCGGGGCACGCGCACGGAAGCGTCTCAGCCAAGGCCGACCCACGAGAGGCACCCCGCCAGAGGCACCCTGGCCGGAGCACCCCAGCAGGAGCGCAATCCGTACCGCCAGCGCTCAAGCAGCGGAGCCCGCCGGACCAGCAACGCGCGCTCCCAAGACAAGGCACCATAGCGAGAGTGTCAGGGACCTGCACACGACCGAGCACAGGCATAGAACAAACGAGGGGCAAGAAGAGAGAGGAAGAGGGGGGGGGAGGAGAACGACAAGGAGGTATGAGCAGGGACCGTGGAGCGAGACGTGCCGGCGGCGAGGGACGGCAGCGGCGAGGGACGGCGGCGGCGAGGAAGGTCAGAGGACAGCAACCTGCACGTAGCGAAGGGAGAGAGGAGATGCAAGAACAATAGTCAGACAGTCATTGAGCAAATGACCAGATAGCCTGCACGAGCAACAGGGGACGGGGTAGGGGGGAAGGAGGGAGGAGAGTCAGTCAGCCGGGGACAGGGTGCGAAGACCGACCACGGCGATGCTGGAGGTGAAGGCGGGTTGGTGAAGGGCCTTAGTGACGAAATCGGAAAGCTAGAACTCTGTGGAGATGAACCGCAAGTAGACGTCGCCAGCGGCGACAACATCGCGGACGTAGTGATGCTTGACGTTGATGTGCTTCGTGCGACGGTGAAGCGCATTCGCGTTCCTGGCAATGGCAAGACCGCTCTCGTTGTCAGTGTACAAGGGCACAGGAGGCGTGGGGAGATGAAACTCGTCAAGAAGGCGGCGGAGTCACACAGCCTCAGTGGCGGCGCTACCCAAGGCCATGTACTCAGCCTCGCCTGTGCTGCGAGCGACGCAGCCCTACTTGCCGCTGCGCCAGGAGACGGCGGCGGCACCGAGAGGGAAGACGAAGCCATTGCGGCTCCGAGCATCCGCGTCGCGGGCGTAATCGCTGTCAGCATAGCCCTCAAGGAGCGGCAAATTCGACACGGCCGGAAAGGCGAGGCCAGTCCGGGCAGAGCCGATGACATAGCACAGGACATACGCAACCGCACGGAGATGGGCCGTACGGGGCTCTCGAGCGTACTGAGCAAGGACGTTCACCGCACAGGCGATGCCCAGACGGGTAGTGCCGGCCAGGTACGTGAGAGCCCCAACGATGGACTGAAAGGTGACAACGGACTCGAGCTCGCCGGAGGCCGTGTCGTGGGCGACTCGGAGGTCGAGCTGGGTACCCGGTGGCATGGGGGAGGAGGCAGCGGGGAGAGGCCGCGACAGGTCGACAACAGAGGAGAAGCGATCGACGAGAGTAAGCACATAGCGCTACTGGTGAGGAAGGAGAAAGCCAGGGAGACGCTCGAGCTGCATCCCGAGGAACATGGTCGCGAGGCCAAGGTCCTTCATACGGTACGCTGAGCAGAGAAGGCCCTTGGCCTCAACGATCGCAGTGGAGGACGGCGAGGTGATGAGGAGGACGTTGACATAGACCAAAATGAAGGCAGGCACCACAGGGGTGCCACCAATGAAGAGGGAAGGGTCGGACTGGTTGGGACGGAAGCCCCCACGGACAAGGGTGGAGGTGAGCTCCTTGTTCTAGCAGCGAGGGGACTAGTGGAGGCCGTACAGCGCACGATGGAGGCGACAAACCTTCGCGGAGCCGTCGGAAAAGCCGGGAGGCTGAACCATGTACAGCTCCTCATCGAGGCGGCCATGAAGAAAGATATTGTTGACATCCATCTGGTGAAGCTCCCACTGGGAGGAAGCGGCCACACAGATGACGACGCGACTCGTGGTGAAACGACCGACCGGGGCGTAGGTCTCACCGAAGTCAATGCCAGGGACCTGGGAGTATCCCTTGGCGGTGAGGCGGGCCTTGTAGCGATCGAGGGCAATTGTAGCGGTGAACTTCCGACGAAGAACCTACTTGGCCTTGATCGCCTTGCGACCGGGAGGAAGGTCAGCGAGCTCGAAGACGTAGTGGTCAGAGAGCGCAGCTAACTCGGCCAAGCATGCCACGTGCCAGTCGATGGCGTCGGGACGGGACAGGGCCTCAGCAAGAGTGAGAGGGTCAAAGTCATCAACACGCGAGGGAAGGGAGGCCGCAGGAGGGGCGGAGGCGATAGTGAGGACGCAAGCAACAGTCGCGGGAGCGCCGCCAAACTGGTGGTCAGTGCAGACATCCACCGCGCGGCGGAATTCGAGGTGAAAGAAATGACGACCGTGAGCGTGACCGGGATGAAAGGTGTACGGACGGAGAGGGCGGGGGCCGGTGGCTGAAGACGAGGAGGAGACGGGGCACAAGTCCAGGCCAGGGGGCAGGGCAGAAGAGGTGGTCGGCAAAGCAAGGAAAGGGGAAGGGGGAGAGGCCGCGGGAACGGAGATGGCAGGAGGGGAGGGGGCGGAGGCAGGCAAGGGCAGAGTGGGGGCGGAAGAGGGCGGAGACGGAAGCACGGGGGGCGG
>SZWC01013067.1:5519-15841 GCA_023375785.1 Penium margaritaceum
TTACACCTTCTTCCTTTGCAGGTATGTGTCATGCACCCCAAACTTAATCAGGCATACACTTCACCTTCAAGAGTACTAACGCCTTAGCATTACATCTCAAGAAGAGCTCAAGTCGTCAATACGCAAGAGAGCATCAAGCAAGGGTTGATTGATCAGCATGCAAGACAAGTCCTTTTATAGCTGTCTGTCCAGTCCTAGAACTCAAAAGCACATTCCTGGGAAGTGGCCTGAACCAGCCACGTCACCAATAGACTTGCACTGTGGGCTTGACACATAAGCATCCTAGTGTCAAGGTGACAGACCAACCATGTAGCGTCCAAGAAGCTACGGACTTTCTTTCTTGGAAGCTTCCACAGCAAACAAGATATGCATGGGGCCAGGATCGACCTCATGACCTCTCACTTGGCCAAATCAACAAAATGGCCAAGGTAACCACTCACCCACATGGTGTACTCACAGGTCATATCTCACAAGAGACAGAGCATAGTTGAGTCACACTACAACGGATCTAGGGGTCATACCTCCACAAGGGGCAGAGCATTCCTGATCCGTCCTACAACACTGAACAAGGGGCAAAAACATTCAACAGTATACATGTGCACCATTCCACCCGCACTACACTCACAAATTCCTACACTTCCTTATGCACTCCCCACATACACTTTGTCCCTAAGCCCCCCACCCTTACTCAACACGTAGTCGACCCAGCCACCTCTAGCCCATGCGCCGGAACATTATTATCTGGTGTTCAACTTCCTAGAACCTTCCTTATAGACCATTTCCCTTCATACACACTTCATTGAGTGTATGAAAGTCCTTCAATTAACTCTACCTCGCCGGGAAACCACACAGGTGGGAACGTGCTCGGCTAGCGAAAAAACTCTGGATAAGTCATGGTAGGTGAGAGCATCAAAGAAGAGGGCGTCTTGAGCCTCGACAATGTGGTAACGAGCGGGTTCCAAAATTGCCAGGCCTTCGACTACGGGGAAATACCGAGGAAGGCATACATGCGACCCCGGGGCAAGACCTTGAATCCCTATCGATCCTCGGTGTACCATATGCAGGCTAGTGACCCCCAAGCATGAGAAGGACTGAGGTTGGCATGATGGCTGAATCACAACTTGTACGGCGTGACATGGTGGGGAAGAGGACTGTGCGGTAGGTGGTTCCACACATACGTCATGTAGGAAAATTCCTCAAAGAAAAAGGACTATGAAGACTGCACTCATACTGCATGGTCTAGACCGCATCCTCCATTGGCTCCAATACTCACACATGCCAACCTAATGTGGGATAGCAGAACGAAGTCAGAGCTGGTGGAAAATACCGCGCTCAGCAAAGAAAGTGTCCAACTTGCCTAAGAACTCACCACCATGATCCAAGCAGAACGTGTGGAGGGTCTGACGAGACTGGCGCTTAGCCATCACTAGCCATAGGCAAACTGCAAAGGCATCATCGCTCTTATGGTGGAGGCAATAGACCCACCTCATCCATGTAAATCCAGTGAACAGGGTGAGGTTACATCGCCCCCGATCCAAGAGAGACTTTAAGAAAATGATGCAAATCCAACGGGACTTTCCTTGCTCAGAACCATGGAGAATGCATGGAGTTAGCCTTGGGTTTTGTGCGGCGGCCATGGACACTGCCATGCTTTCGTGTTAGAGGGAGGAAAGTCCTACGGGGTGAGTCTCGCTACTCGAGTTCACCCATTTGGCGGCAAGCAAAGCTCAACACCGCTCGTCAAATAACAAGGGAACACAACCACTCGATCTCCAATCTCACACACATGCCTACTTCTGAGTTTGGGCCTAAACTAAGTCAGACATAAGTAACCAAAGTTTGAAAGAAGGACTACACTAGGCCGGGTAGTGCCAGAGCACGTATGAGCTCTAGGTTTATGCAAGACCAAGCAAGTGGTCGCCAGATAGGGTGGGGGCAATGCTGCTAGGAGGGAAGCGAGCACGAAGAGAGAAGGGCGGCAAGAGGATCGTCCGTCCACTGGTGGCGCATGCGCTCACTGTGTGCCGCCTCCACTCTCTGAGTCAGCACGCCCTGCACACTCATGGCCACAATAGAGTGAACAATATATACAGGAGAGGATTAACACGCCCCCCTGGACATGAGTGCAGCAGAGGTGCAGCCAAGTCATTGGAGTTGATGGTGAAGGGAGGATGAGGGAAGCGCTATAGTAAGAAAGTCAGCCAGTTGATCAGTGCCTTTGATGGAGCATACTTGGACAGCCCTCCCTCAACTGCCTCCTGGAAGAAGTGGTGTTCTACGCTGATGTGCTTTGTGCGTGGATGCAAGACACCATCATTCTCGGCAATGCGACGCACTGCTGAGTTATCGCAGTGAAGCGGTACAGCGTGGACATGCAGACGTAGCTCTTCGAGCAGTCGCGCCAACCAAATTCCCTCACAGGCTGCTTCACACAATGCTATGTATTCAGACTCCGCCACACTACACGCCACACAGGACTGTTTTGTGCTACGCCATGACACAACGGCTCCCCACACCCAGAAAACATACCTGCCCCATCTGCGTGCCTGTCTGTCACGCCCATAGTCACTGTCACAGAACCCGTCTAGCAGTAAATTTGAGGTGGGGGAAAACACGAAGCCAAAGCAAGCAGTTTCCAACACGTAGCCCAACAATTTCAGCAAGGCCTTGTGATGTGCGCTGCGCGACTGTTGACTGAACTGGGCGAAAACATTGACAGCAGACGAGATGTGGGGACGCGTAGTGGATACCAGGTATGAAAGGCTGCCAGTGATCTGACGGTACAGTGTAGGGTCACTATCTGGTCCGTAGTCTGTGGTGTGTGTATCTAGCAGGTGTGCATACACATCAGGGCTCATGGGGGAGTGCTGGCGTGGTATGTGCTGGACCAGATGATGAAACTGTGCTGTGAGATGTGTGATGAAACGTCCTTGGTGCAGTGTGAGTGTGTGTGTAGCCCTGTCTCTGGTGATGGTCATGCCCAAGAAGTTTTGTGCCTTCCCAAGGTCTGTCATGCTGTAGTGCTGTGTCAGCAGTCCTTTGGTTGGTGTGATGAGAGAGAGAAGGAGACAAGATCAGGAGGTCATCCACATAGAAAAGCAATGCGACTGGGACATTGTCCACAAAGCGTAGGAAGAGGGAGGGATCACACAAGTTCTGACTGAACCCCCCAGTTTCAAGTGTGTGACTGATTTCTTTGTTCCAACACCTCGGTGCTTGCTTTAGTCCATAGAGGGCTTTCAGCAGCAGCCACACCCAGTCAGTCCCATCCTCGAAACCTTCTGGTTGCTTGACATACAGTTCTTCTTCAATTGGGCCATTAAAAAATGCATTCTTCACATCCATTTGATGTATCTCCCAGTCCTCGCGTGCAGCAACCCCCAGGAGCACTCGACTGGTGCTGTACTTGCCAACTGGAGCATAAGTGTCAGTGAAAACTTGGCCGGGCACTCGGTGGAACCCTTTAGCCACTAGCCTTGCTTTGCATTTCTCTATCAATCCTGCCAGATTCCGTTTCAGCTTGAAAACTCACTTCACATCAATGGCCTTGCGCCCAGGGGGCAGGGGAACCAGCTCGAAAACTCTGTGCTCAAGCAGAGCATTGATCTCGGTTACCATGGCCTTTTCCCATTCAGTTGCATCTGTCCGCCCCCTAGCCTCAGTGAGGGTCAGAGGTTCCACCAGTTTAGGGTCGACCACAGAGGGACCGACTGTGTGGTAGAATTTCCTGTAGTTCAGACGAGAAAGGTCTCGTAGAGACCTCCACACAGGCTCTGGCGAGGCAGTCACGTCCTTCTCGGTGCTGTCAGATTGATGTTGGGAGGCTAGTCCTTGAGGTGAGTGCGGAGCACTCAACTCAGTGTTTGCCAGATCAGTGGACGTCAGGAGGTCAGCAGGAACTACATTATCTTGAGCCCCTTCCTTCTGTCCTGGTTTGGGAGCTGGTGTTGTCCCAACTGGGACGAACACCCGTACACTCACGTAGTGTGGGTAGTGTTCAGGGGCTGTAACATTGGGTACGTGTCGCAAGGTGCGGAAAAACTTGTATGGCATATGTTCCAAGAAGGAAGCATCCTGACTCTCTAGGAAGTGGTGATTAGTGGGATCCCAAAATACCATGCCTTTGAGGCATGTGGAACCCCCACAAACACACACCACCGGCCATGTGGACTGCTATCACGTTGTGGCTATGAAAACCATACACATGCCATGGAGCCCCACACCCTAGCCGGACAGAGATCTGCCTTCTCCTTAAACCAGCGTTCCCAGGGTGTGACGGCCTTAGGTAATGGACGGTTCCTCACCCACGTAACATACTTGACTGCTTCTTCCCAGAGCCAAATGACAGACCGGACTCAGTCAACAGTGCACCCTGTTGAATGAGTCCGGTCTGTCAATGCGTCACCCAGGGTTCGGTGCCACCGTTCTACCACCCCGTTCTGTTGGGGTGTGTACTTTGCGCTGGTCTGATGTTCTATACCTTTTAACTTTAGAGCTGCTGTCAGAGCACCCATGAACTCACCTCCTCGGTCTGTACGCAGTTTCAACAGTTTGCATTTTGTCTGTCATTCGGCGAGTGGAATCTACTCAATGATAACCTGTTGAGCATCCGCCTTGGTCTTAAGCAGGAAGTCCCAACGGAACCGACTGTAGTCATCTATCAGTGTCCGTACATACTGTGAGCCGTACTGTACAGAGGGGACGGGCATGGGTCCTGTCAGATCTGCATGAACCAGGTCAAGTGGTGACTTGCTCTCCGTGGTTGACTTTGGAAAAACTTGTCTGTGGGCCTTGCCCTCATGGCACTCAAGGCAAGTGTCTGCCTTGAGACCATGAGGGCAATCCTCTGGATGGAGGCCTCGTGCAGATGAGTGCTTGAGAATGTCTTTAATCAACTCAGTGTGAATATGCGCCAACTGGCGGTGCAACAGTTCAGTGTGCTTGTTGTCAGTGGCTGTCATAACATGTGCTTGTGGTCTCTGTGAGTGCGTTGGTACAAGTGGAAAGTGTTAAACGATAAAGCATGTCAGCATGCAATGGCCCATCAACCAACAGAGAACCAGTTGCATATAAAAGGGTTATGTGATGCCTTTGCGTGACGGTGGACACGCTAGCTTGGCGATCGAGCTGGCCACCAGACAACAAATTCACTTTCAGTTTGGGTATGTATAGGACGCTAGTCAGCCATAGGACCCCACCCGGAGCCTGAAGTGCCACAGTCCCCACACCCTCCACAGCAAGCACTTCCCCACATCCAGTCCTCACCCCTTCAATATCACGAGCAGCATACAATGACACCAACAGCTGGCGATGCGGCAACATGTGATGCGACGCGGCGGTGTCATACAACCACTCATGCATGGGAAGGGCGTGTGAGGAGGTGACATGAGTATGACCGAGACGCTGACCTGATGCCTGAGGCATAGCTGTCAGCTCTGGAGACTGCAGCTCCATAGGAGCAGTCCAGCTGATGGGAGGGGCTGCTGTCGCTGGCTGATGTGCCTCAGCCATCGCGGCGTAGACGCGCTGCGCCCAAGCTAGCACGGGAACTGGCAATGTAGAGCTCGGCGGCACGTAATAGGGTCCCTGGTACATGGGCAGAGGTCCGTTGTCCGCAGAGAATGTCACAGGAAGCTGCGGCAAAGGTGGCTGCACCAAATGGAGACGGTGCCCGCGCTCCACCAAACCCCTGTGTCGCCCATGCAGGTGGGTGCAGCTGCTGGCCCAGCTGGGAGCGCAGTGGTGGGCCGGGCTGAGGCTGCTGTGCAGATGGCGTCATGATACGGAGGAGCTCAGGGAATGCATGCCAGAAATGCCCCTGCTGTCCACAGTAGTTGCAGGAGCGCCCCCCTGTGCCCTTGCCACACCCACGTCCTCCTCCTGAGTGCAATCCTCGGCCTCCTCCACTGCTCCCTCCGCCGCTCCCTCCACCCCGGCCTCCTGTGTAGCCGGTCCCAGAAGGAGCGGCTGACGCCGCTTGATGCACGAAGGAACTTGCAGTGGGTTTTTCTGCCTCTCGTGCCTCTCCTCTCAGAATGTCCTCATAGTGTCAAAGCTCCTTGAACACCTCCGCTGAGTCTGTGCTCTCCTTGTCGGTGACGCGCAGGCGCCACAGCAGGTTACGGCGAAACTCCCTGTACGGCTCTTCCAGGTGAAGAAGTACGGGATCCAGCCACTCTAGCACAGAGCATGGGGCACCAAGACGCAAAATGCGACGACGGATGTCCATCGCCGCATCCCAGTAGTCGGCGATCGGTGCCCCCGGCTTGGGGTAAAGATGACGTAGCCTGTCTCGGAGAGTGATGACGAATGCCATCCCCTGTTCTTCATGGCGGGTGGCAAGGTGTTGCCACACCTCATGAGGACGTGGCACACCACTGCGTGGGTTCGCCGGATCTTCTCCTTTTCAGCCAAAGCGTAGATGGCGAATTGCACACACCTGTTCGTCGGGAAGGGCGTGAACAAGGGCGTTGTAGGCACAGAGGAGAACTCGCTCCTTGGCGTCATCAGAGGGTGGTGAAAGATATAGCTCCTCCAATCCATGTTCCGCCGCCCACGCCAGGGAAATGTCCTTCCACACGAGGAAATCGTGTGCACCGAGGGGCGGCGGTGTCAGGTCCTTCTGTGACATCACCTTCGTCAAATCATCCCACGTGACTGTCCCGGATGTGTTGGCGGGTTGATTACCCGATTGGCTTCCGGCGGGTTGACTAGCGCCAGGTGTGGAATTGCTGCCCGGCACAGAACCGACGGCACTCATGACGAGAGCCGGGGTTGCTTCCTGCACTAGTAGTGCCGGCTGGAGTGTAGAAGGCTGACTGATCCCCCTTCCCCTTGCAATTTTGTCCAATCCGGCTTAGGGTGGGAATGCAAGGGAAAGCAAGCACAATGCTTGCATCCCAACTGATATGCGAGCTTGCTTGGGTGCTTAGGCTTTGCTCAGGCGGCTTGCTGGCTCGCTGCTGCCCCCTCTTGTCGCCCTTAGGTCCTCTCCGTCCGCGGACGGATCTTTTGACACAGTGTCTTGGCAGGCCTCACCCCCTTTGGCTTGCTCCACGCGCCTCTACTGCTGCGCACGGACCCTAGGATGGTCCGGCGGCCTAGCGCACTTGCTTTCGACAGCCACGACCTTCTTCTGTGGCGGCAGGAGCCGCCACAGACTTCCAGCGCCAAATGAGTTGTTAATCCTCCTTGCGTATATTTTTCCCTCCAGTGTGGACCTGAGTGTGCAGGGCATGCTGACCCAGAGAGTAGAGGCGAGGCACGCTGAGCCCCCATACCGCACCGGGCCGACGTGTGATTTGTCCGGCATCTCTCGGGCGCTTGCCTTCCCCTGGCAGCATCGCCCAGCTCCACCATNCTGATCCCCCTTCCCCTTGCAATTTTGTCCAATCCGGCTTAGGGTGGGAATGCAAGGGAAAGCAAGCACAATGCTTGCATCCCAACTGATATGCGAGCTTGCTTGGGTGCTTAGGCTTTGCTCAGGCGGCTTGCTGGCTCGCTGCTGCCCCCTCTTGTCGCCCTTAGGTCCTCTCCGTCCGCGGACGGATCTTTTGACACAGTGTCTTGGCAGGCCTCACCCCCTTTGGCTTGCTCCACGCGCCTCTACTGCTGCGCACGGACCCTAGGATGGTCCGGCGGCCTAGCGCACTTGCTTTCGACAGCCACGACCTTCTTCTGTGGCGGCAGGAGCCGCCACAGACTTCCAGCGCCAAATGAGTTGTTAATCCTCCTTGCGTATATTTTTCCCTCCAGTGTGGACCTGAGTGTGCAGGGCATGCTGACCCAGAGAGTAGAGGCGAGGCACGCTGAGCCCCCATACCGCACCGGGCCGAAGTGTGATTTGTCCGGCATCTCTCGTGCGCTTGCCTTCCCCTGGCAGCATCGCCCAGCTCCACCATCTTTCTTGCTGCCAACAACACTTGTCGTTCTGAGACCTATGTTTGTCTTCGTCTTTGCATTAGGTCAAGCGTGCACAGAAATCCGGAAACCTAGTTTAGGCCTTTCTAGTTGTGTGACACAACTCAGGTTTGCGTCAGCGAGGCATGGCGCGGATTAGCCCGCCAGTTCGCGGGACATGAGGGCCTTTTGCCCTCGATGGAGATGCACAGGCCGGCGAGCCTCGCTCGCCGGCCGCTGGGTGGGTCTCGATTAGCGAGACTCACCCAATCGAGCTGTTGTTCGTCGCAGCTCGGTACTTGGGAGTTTTCAGACCCGCGCCGATCCATGGCTGAGCAAACCCGCATGTAACTTCCTTGATACTTGGTCTTTTTGAGCAAGGAAAGTTGCATTTGATTCCTGGGATTCCTCTCATGGTATCATAGCCACGTTCGCAGCGAGAAAACAGCACATACGGGCAGCGAGTAGGAGAAAAAGGGGCGGCCGAGTGAGGTGCGGAAGTAGATCCGCGCACCTACGGTAGAAGCAAGCCGCACGCACCCTTGAGACTCGTCGAAGGACTTCCCAAAGGCCATGCGCAGGGCGTAGAGGCGGCAGAAGGCAGGGGAGAGGCCACAAGAGTGGACAAAGTGACGGGAGGGAGAACCCACTCGCCACTCCCACCTCTCAGAGGTGGCGGCGGGTCTCCTTGGGCCAGAGTAAGTGTTTGCAGGTCAAGGGTGGCCTGGGGGACATCCTTAGACCTGCAGGAGGTGTCCCTATCGAGCTTAGGGCTCGCGGCAGAAAACTGGGCCCAAAGTGGGCCCGGCGAATTGTTGCCGAAAACTTCTTCGGCGACCTGAGAGTGAGCACCAGTCTCCTCAGCCGTTCTCAGACATCATGAGTCAGGCGGCATCCAACCCAGGGGGCTCCGGTGCGGGAGCTAGTGCTAGGGATCCCACGGGTTCCGGTGGTGGTGCTGGCGCCACAACGATGACTTTGGAGGAACTCAGCAAGGTCCTCTCCCACAAGGACCTGACGCCGCCCCCGTTAGGCACGCGAGACTTTCTGGCCTGGAAGGATGTTTTTCTTGCATGGGCGGCGGAGCATGGGTTAGAGGAGTTGTACGTAGCCCCACCCGCCGACGCGACCGAGGATCGCGTGTTACTTCGCGCATTCAATGCCCTGGTCCGGGCGCTACCAGGTGACCAGTCCTACGCCATTCGTCACTTCCGTTTCGGCGGGAAAGGAGAGGACCCGACCAACGCTCGCAGTGGGGCTCCACGCCCGCATGAGGCTTGGCAACATCTTGCTACCCGCCATGAGGAACGGGGAATGGCGTTGGTGATTTCACTACGTGACAGACTCCGGGGTTTGTACCCAAAACCAGGGGACCCGATTGCTGAGTACTGGGATGAGGCTATGGATCGCCGTCGCCGCATTCTCGGGCTTGGGGCACCCTGCTCCATCCTCGAGTGGCTCGACCCAGTCCTCCTGCATCTTGGCGAGCCGTACAGGGAATTTTGGCGAGGGCTCTTGCGACGCCTCCGCGTGGCCGACATTGAAAGCACCGACCTCGCGGAGGTCTTTGAGGAGTTACGCCACTACGAGGACATCCTTCGTGGTGAGGCGCGAGAGGCAAACACCCTGAGCTCCAGCGCTTTTGTGCATCAGTCCTCATCAAGTCCATCCTCTGGAGCTGGTCAGGTGGGAGGCAGAGGCGGAGGCGGCTGGGGCAGTGGGGGCAGAGGAGCTCCGCCAGACGGAGGACGCGGACGTGGTAAGGGTGCAGGAGGACGCACTTGCAACTATAGCGGCAAATTGGGCCACTTTTGGCGTGCCTGTCCTGATCTCCAGCGTATTATGACGCCACCTCAGCAGTAGCAGCAGCCACAGTTCTCCGCGTTGGTGACTCGTCCGCAGTTTGGGCATCATCTGCAGCCACCAGCGTGGGCTGCCCTGACTGCCGCTGGACCCCGAGCACCCACACCCTTTGGCGGTGTGACCTATGGTCCACCCTCATTGCAGCCGCCCATGAGTGCACCGCTATATCAGGGGCCACCTCCTATGTACCAGGGTCCCTTCTACGTGCCACCGACCTCGATTGTTCCCGTTCCGGCACCAGCATGGGCACAGCGCATATACTCAGAGATGGCTGAGTCGCAGCAGCCTGCAGCAGCGGTACCAGCAGGAAGGTGGACAGCACCCTTGGAGGTCCAGCCCCCAGAACCAACGGCCATGCCGCAGTCGCCAGTTCAGTGACTCGCGCACACCCATGTTACCACGTCACACACACTCCCCATGCATGAATGGTTGTTTGACACTGCGGCGTCACATCACATGTCCCCGCATCACCAGTTGTTTGTAACGCTGTTCGCTGCACATGATGTTGAGGGTGTGAAAACTGGGTCTGGGGAGGTGTTGGCGGTTGAGGGTGTGGGTAC
>SZWC01013067.1:24078-35881 GCA_023375785.1 Penium margaritaceum
CGAGGCATGGCGCGGATTAGCCCGCCAGTTCGCGGGACATGAGGGCCTTTTTCCCTCGATGGATATGCACAGGCCGGCGAGCCTCGCTCGCCGGCAGCTGGGTGGGTCTCAATTAGGGAGACTCACCCAACCGAGCTGTTGTTCATTGCAGCTCGGTACTTAGGAGTTTTCAGACCCGCGCCGATCCATGGCTGAGCAAACCCGCATGTAACTTCCTTGATACTTGGTCTTTTTGAGCAAGGAAAGTTGCATTCGATTCCTGGGATTCCTCTCATGAGTGGTCGCCGCACTATCCTTCTCCTCGCGCAGGCGAGCTTTTCCCATGCCCTGTGATCAGGGCTCTGATACCATCAAGAGAGCGATGCGAATCCAACGGGACTTTCCTTGCTCAAAACCATGGAGAATGCATGGAGTTAGCCTTAAGTTTTGCGAGGCGGCCATTGACACCGCCATGCTTTCGTGTTAGAGGGAGGAAAGTCCTACGGGGTGAGTCTCGCTACTGAAGCTCACCCGTCGGGCGGCGAGCGAAGCTCACCGCCCCACGTCGAACAGCGAGGGCACACAGCCACTCGATCTCCAATCTCACACACATGCCTACTTCTGAGTTTGGGCCTAAACTATGTCAGACATAAGTAACCAAAGTTGCTTATGTCAAAAGAAGTTCGAAAGAAGGCCGGGTAGTGCCAGAGCACGTATGAGCTCTAGGTTTGTGTAAGACCAAGCAAGTGGTCGCCAGATAGGACGGGGGAAATGCTGCTTGGAAGGAAGCGAGCACGAAGAGAGAAGGGCGGCGAGACGATTTTCCTTCCACTGGTGGCGCATGCGCTCACTGTACGTCGCCTCCACTCTCTGAGTCAGCACGTCCTGCACACTCATGGCCACAACAGAGTGAACAATATGTGCAGGAGATGATTAACAAGACTCAACAGTGAGGAACGAGAAGGTTCGAGTGGACCAACTCAAGCGGACACAGTGCCTGGAAAGTGGAGTGAGGGTAATTGCAGTGATGCAACTTATCCAGAGTTTAGAAGAGACAGTCAGTCTTGGTCAATTTCTCAAAGGAATTTACGTCAAGACTGAACACTCTTTGAGTCTGAATGAGCTTGGACAGAGTGTTTAGTCTCACATGGCAAAGGCGGTGATGCAGCAAATGCTGGTGTTTTAGAGAGAGAACACCAGTAACAAACACATGTGTAGATGCAGAGGAAAGAGAGGAGGCAGAGGAAGTGGAACGAGACACACGATACAGGTCATCAACAATTGAGGCATGAAGAAGAACGGCACGAGTGTCGAGAGGAGTCACAATGGCTGAGTCAGCCGAGTGCTCTACAGAGAGACCCATCCTCATACAAGCACAAATAGAGCGTAAGCTGAGCTCAAGAGTAGGAACAAAGAGCAAATCAAAAGTGTACAAGGGGCCAGACAGACCATCAAAGCGCACCACCTCAACACCCTCGACAGGAAATAACAGACCAGACCCTGTGCAAACGGACCAAATTGACGCAACAAGACCGAGAACGACAAAATCATTATGACGATAGGTCATGTGGTGGGTGGCTCCAAAGTCAATGATCGAAGTGCCGCTCGCCTCACGACCTGTTGTCAACACAGAGCAACAGGCCACAGAACATTCTGCCTCTACTACACACTCAGTAGAGGACTCGGAACAATGAAAAACAACATGAATCTATGACTCGTCAAGCCACTCAATATTTTTTGGTCCATCATCATCACAAGCAGAATCAGCACTCCTACAAACATCGTCACGGGCAACTAACATAACAGAACAAGCTGTCTGTGGACCACCCAGTTGCAACAACACACTGAAACCCCCCTGAGTATGAAGTGCTAGCTACTGGCTAGGCTCCACGATCATGCGATCCCGGGGGTCCTGATCACTGCTGTCGTTTGGGAAAGTGACAACATCTGCTGTGCTTGTATTCGCGACGTGATGTGCCCGTGTATCATCAGAAGAAATCTACTATGTGTGCAGCGAATGGAGGCTGCAAAAAATCCTAGTCCATTTGAGGGGTTGCTAGCAATGTATGTTGCGGTGAGTACTCCCGCAATTGTAGCTTTTGATAGAGCGTCCACTGCTAATGCTCACCGTGTATTGTTGCTGTTGCTGCTCCTTGTTATGTTTCTACTTTTCCTTCTTTCCTTGTGTAGTAGCTACAATTCCCTGAGCCTGTCTGCTCAGGATAAAGGGTGATGAGGAGGAAATGGTAGAGGTGGAACTCGTGAACTGTGACAAGGACGTCAGAGGATTCGCGGTTGCTGCTACAAGGCACAAACTATGCTGATGGATGACAGTGGCCTCCTGAGCTGATGTCACCTGGAGAAAATAGCGATGTATCCAAGGAAGCAGCTGAAGTGCCTAGAAATACTTGGAGAGAGCCCCCATCATGATGGTTTCAAGGACCCACAGCTGTGACTCGCCACCAGTCCCAAGGCACGTACAAAGATGCATGGCGCATTGCTAGTAGTCAGCCACAACCTCTATGGGACCCTGACGGATGGTGGAACTCACACAAGTAAATCCTCGTGACGTCAATCTCGATAACAAGTAGTGTTTGGGCCAACTCCGAGCCCTGGCGTGGGTCTGCTCCAGTTGTGGTCCCAGTGTCACCAAGGAAGGGCCAGAAATTGACCACAGTCTGTTGTGGCCTGGCATAGAGAAGGACGCGCATCGCTCTTGCTACTCTCTGGACCTGATGAGCATCGTGTGTCTGGTCCTGGCTGTGGTAGTAGGACCAAACACCCTAGAGTCCGCCCACATCCAAAACAGATTCTCCCAGCACTCGAAGCCCTCGACACTGTCGTAGCAAGGTGGAGGTGTCTCAAAGTCCTTTGGTCGCTGTTCCATGGGAAGAGCGACCTCTTTGGTCGCTGCTCCATGGGAAGAGCGACCTTACGCTCGGGAGATGGTGGGCGATGTTCAAGGAGACCTCCAGTAAGAGAAACACCACCAAAGGTGAACATCACTTAACTTTGTGGTTGTTGCTTATGGCGAGAAGGTGGTGGGGTAGGATGCATAAATAGTCGGAAAGATGATGCAGCTCTCATAACTCCTCCTAATGTCTACTGTGTGGCTCCTAGATGTCTTATCAATGAATCCATGATCTCTTATAGCGCGTCAGTTTGATGCAGCTGCTAGCAACGTATGTTATCGTCTGACCGACGAAGCTCGTCAATTGTGAGTGATTTCATGAGGTATCCGTTCAACAGCGGGTGGTCTCAGTGCGTATCTTGTGATCACCATTCCATGCGCATCCAAGGAGATGCACAGATGAAGGAGATGGAACACGGATTAATACGCCCCCTTGGCCGAGGGTGCACAAGGCATGCACCCAAGCTGTTGCAACTGGTCATTGAGTGCAGGGGATGGGAGTGCCTTGGTGAGAAAATCAGCAGGTTGCTCTGAGCAACTGATACCACACACTTGAACTACTCCCGCTTCAACTGCCTCGTGCACAAAGTGGTGTTCTACGCTGATGTGCGTTTTGCGTGGATGCAAGACTCCATCATTCGCTGTGATGCGGCAAGCTGCCGAACTGTTATTATGTAGTGGAACAGCATCAACAACAAAGCCCAACTCTTCCAACAGTCGTCGCATCCAAATGGCTTCACACGAGGCTTCTCCAAGTGCCACATACTCAGCTTCAGCCACACTCTCTGCCACACATGACTGCCTTGCACTGCGCCACAAGACTGCTGTGCCCGCAAGGCAAAACACCCACCCACCCCTTCTGCATGCTGCTCTGTCACGTACATTGCCACTGCCACAAAAACCATGAAGTAGTGGAGCTTGTGTTGGAGAGAAAACAAGACCGACAGCGGCAGTGTTCAGCATATAGAGCAACGATTTCACAAGAGCCTTTTGATGAGAAGTGCGGGATTGCTGGTTGAATTGGGCAAGCGTGTTGACTGCACAGGCTATGTCCAGTCCTGTTGTGGTGGCCAGTTAGCTCAAGCTACCTAGGTTTTGGCAGTACAGTGTGGGATCTGTGTCTGGTCCGTATTCAGTGGTGTTTGCATCAAGGAGATGTGCATAGAAATCTGGGCTCATGGGGTGCAATGTCGTGGAAGATGCTGTGCAAGATGTGCAAAGCGTGCTGTCAGGTGTGTAATGAACCATCCTTGATGAAGAGAGAGAGAGAGCGTGCCTTTCTGTCTCGTGAGATGGTCATGCCTAGAAGTTTATGTGCCTCTCAAAGGTCTGTCATGCTGTTGTGTGCAGTGAGCAGTACTTTGATATGGGCCACAAGATTGAGAGAGGGAGAGAGAATGAGTAGGTCATCCACATAGACAATGAGAGCAACCGGTCCCTTACGCATCCAGCGCAGGGAAAACGGAGGGAACTGACATGCTTTGGATGAACACACCTTTGTCCAGGGTTCGTTTGATCTCCTTGTTCCAACATCATGGTGCTTGATTCAATCCATTGAGAGCTATCAGGTTCAGCCACACTCTGTCTGTACCATCTTCAAACCCTTCAGGCTGTCTCACATACACTTCTTCCTCCAATGGGCCATTGGGAAAAAAGAATCACATCTATTTGATGGATCTCCCAATCCTCTAGTGCTACTATCCCCAACAAGACACTACTGCTTGTGTACTTCTTGACAGGAGCACATGTGTCAGTGAAGTTTTGGCCAAGATTCTGATGAAACCCTTTTGCCACCAATCTGGCTTTGTAGTTCTCTATCATGGCAAGTTCCTTTTGAGTTTGTAAGCCCATTTCACGTCTATTGCCTTGCGTCCTAGTGGAAGAGGAACGACTTGAAATACCTCATGCTCTAGCAGACCATTAACTTCATTGACCAGGGCTTGCTCCCATTCCTTTGCATCAGGACGCACCCTTGCTTCAGCGATGGTGGTCGGCTCAGTCTCTACAGGTGTACCGACCATGTTGTAACTCTACCCAAGGTAGATTCCTTGAGGACCTGCGCACAGGCTCTGGTGGAGAATCCTTGAATTGACTTGGCAATTGATCAGGCAAAAGGGGTTGTAGACCAAGAGGTGAGTGTGTACTCTGCCCTCGAGAGTTTTCTTAGTCTGCAGTCTCAAGTTCTGTGGGAGTGAGCAGGTCCGTGGGAACAGGGGAACCGGCCTGCGGTGCAGGCTGTGACACTGTGATCTTTCGCAAGGGTGCTGGACTATGTAGAATGAAGACTGGTACGCTCACGTACTGAGGATAGTGTTGGGGCATGGAGAACTGTGGGGAATGCCTAAGTGTAAGAAATGCATTGTATGGCGTGTGCTAAAAAAGGAGTCATATCGACTCTCTAGAAAAATGTGACTGATCGGGTCCCAAAACCTCTGAATGCTTTAGATGCATAAGACACCCCAACAAAAACACACCACCTGCCTCTAGGACTCAGTTTGTGCGGTCGGTGTTGTTCTGGAAGCCACACACAAGCCATGGTTTCCCACACCCGTTCCGGCCACAAATCTGCCCGTTCCTTAAACCAGCGTCCCCATGGTGTGACTGACTTGGGCAGTGGACCTTGTGGTGTTCTGTTCCACACCCAGGAAATGTATTTCACCCTTCTTCCCAAAAGCCAAATGAAAGACCCGACTCACTCAGGAGAGTGCACAGAGCATATCCAAGTGTATGATGCCACCGTTCATCGACACCATTGTGTTGGGGAGTATATGGTGCAGCAGTTTGGTGCACAATCCCTTTGCCCATTAGTTTTGCTGTCTGTGCAAAGGACCTTGATGTGAAATCCTATTTTCCGTTCAGCATAGGGTATCCACTCAGTGACGGCACGCTGAGCATCAGCCTTTGTGCGCAACAAAAATGCCCCACGAAAACGAGTGAAGTCATTTGTCAGTGTCAGTATGTATTGTGCTCCATACTGCAGAGAGGGTACAGTCATGGGACTGGTTAGGTCTGCATGGACCAATGCAAGGGGAGCGGTGCTTTCATGCTCAGACCTGGGAAATGTCTGTCTTTGTGACTTCCCCTCATGACACTCGAGGCATATGTTGTCTTTCAGTCCGTGAGGGCACTCAGTTGGTGTCAGTCCATGAGCCGGTGCATGCTTCATTAGTTCTGTCACTAGTTCCTTGTTGATGTGTGCAAGACGTCTGTGCACCAATTCTGTGTGCCGTGCATCTGTTCCTGTCATAACGTGCAACTATGGACGTGGTGATCCTTTACATGGGAACAGCGTGAGCCTGTAGAGCATGTGAGCATGCAGAGGCCCATCCACCTGCAATGACCCACTACCATTAAAAAGAGAACATCTCTGATTTTGCATCAGTGTCGGCATGGCCGCCTGATGATCTAGTTGACCCCCCGACAACAAGTTCACCTTCAGTGGGGGAACATACAACACACCAGTCAGCCATATCGTCCCTCCTGGCGCTTGCAACACAATTGTGCCCACATCATCTACCCGTAGAATCTCCCTAGAACCCGTCTGTACACCATCAATGTCGTGCGTAGCATATAGTGACACAAACAGCTGGCGGTGCGGAGACATGTGGTGTGATGCAGCTGTGTGATACAACCATTCACGCATGGACAGGGCATGTGAAATGGTGGAATGCGTGCGACCTAACCTCTGACCTGCTGCTGGTGGTCCAGTCGGGGGTGTGGGTGGAATCTGCTTGGGTCGGGCCTGGCCATGCCAGATCTGGTGAGGTCCCTCCAACTGAGGGTGCAACACCCTCCTGCTCCCATGCGCGAACTGCCCAGACTGGAGGCGGGTCGTCTCTGCAAGCATGGGGGCAGGTGCATATGCCCCCGGGTACAGTGGTGTTGCAAAGAGCTGTGCCGGTGGGAACATCTGCGCGACCGGAGAATGAGGTGGCAGATCTTAGGTCACTGCTACAACTGGTTGGGTGCATGTGGGAAGGTGCACCATAGCCAATCTGGGGGTACGAGGGCGCTGGTACCTGCGGCTGCAACCACTGTCGCTGCTGCTCTTGGTGCTGCTATTCGATGTGCTGTGGCTGCTGCTGTCACTACTACTGCTCCAGCATCTGGCGCTAAAGACTGGGGCGCAAGCGCCAGAAGTGGTCTGCCTGACAGCAATAGCTGCAAGTGCGGCCTCCAAAGTTGCGGCCACGGCCACGGCCGCGCCCTCGCCCTCCCCCGCTCTGGGACTGACGACCTCTAGAGCTCTAGCTCTGAGCAGTGTTGACGTGCACCTGCGAGACTGCTGGGTGAAGGCAATAGGAGCAGGTGTGTTGGGACTCGCGCTGTTCTCCCTTGAGGATGTCCTTGTAGTTCCGAAGCTGCCTGTAGACTACTTCCAGGTGGATGTTCTCCACCTCAGCAACGGGTGCGCAGTGGAAAAAGTCGCAACAAAACTCCTTGTAGGCTTCTCCAAGGCGGAGAAGCAGTGCTTCCAGCCATTTAGACACAGTGCACGACGCCCCCCATCCCATAATGCGACGTCGCAAGTCCATTGCTTCGTCCCAGTAATTAGACACTGGCGCTCCTGGTTTGCGGTAGAGGGTACGCAAGTTGTCTCGGAGAGTGACGAGCAGTGCCATTTTCTGCTCTTCCTGGCGTTTGAGGAGATGCTGCTAGGCTTCGTACGGTCGTGCAACACCGATGCGAGGATTGGTAGGATCCTCTCCCCGCCCCCTTGACAAAACAATCACAAGGCATATCCTTGCGGGTCTGGAAGGGCCCACAAGGATGTTGTAGGCATCGAGGAGTGTCCGGTCACTCACGCTCCTGGTGGGGGGCTCGAGGTAGCAGTCTTCAAGCCCATGCTCCTTTGCCCAAGAGAGGAAGAGTTCCTTCCACGTGATGAACTCTCGAGTCCCAAGCGTGGTTGGCGTGAGATCACGGTGAAAGCCTGGCCGATCAACGTCCTGCCATGTCACTGTTGCAGACATGGCTCCTTGTCCGCCAGCGGACCAGCCTTTGTCATCCCTTGGACGGCCGTCGCCTTCGGCTCGGTTTCCATTACTTCCTGGCACCCCCGACATCTTGAGGTGGCTGTGGCTCGCAGCCTCACCTTCAACCTGGGCCTGGGCTGGTTTCCAGACCCCCAGGTTGCCCTTAGTCACAGCTTGCGGCCTCCCTATAGGAGTGCCGCCTTCCACTTCTTCCTTTCTTTGCCTTCTCTCTCGGCTCCAGCAGCTTTGACGGCCCTGAACGGCCTAGGTGACCTCACAACGGGTGGGTGAGGGCCCTCTCTGGTGCAAAAACGACCTTGTCGACCCTAGAGGTTGACGTTTCTGCACCCATACCTTTGCAGCCACGAACTTTACGCCCCCGGATCTGTTGGCTCATGCAAGCGAAGCATTACGCCTTTGCTCTGATACCATGAGGATTGCACCAGATTTCTAATGCAACTGGAATGAAACAAAATGGTTGAGTACAAGATGAGCTAGCTCCAAGTTTCCATGGCAGATCCGGTTTGGCCCAAGCCTAAGTCCTAGAAGCGAACAGGTAAGAGAGGGGAGAAGCAAAGCACGCTAGACGTGCCTCGCTCGGCGTGGTCGGTGAGCAAAGCTTGCNATCCCATAATGCGACGTCGCAAGTCCATTGCTTCGTCCCAGTAATTAGACACTGGCGCTCCTGGTTTGCGGTAGAGGGTACGCAAGTTGTCTCGGAGAGTGACGAGCAGTGCCATTTTCTGCTCTTCCTGGCGTTTGAGGAGATGCTGCTAGGCTTCGTACGGTCGTGCAACACCGATGCGAGGATTGGTAGGATCCTCTCCCCGCCCCCTTGACAAAACTATCACAAGGCATATCCTTGCGGGTCTGGAAGGGCCCACAAGGGTGTTGTAGGCATCGAGGAGTGTCCGGTCACTCACGCTCCTGGTGGGGGGCTCGAGGTAGCAGTCTTCAAGCCCATGCTCCTTTGCCCAAGAGAGGAAGAGTTCCTTCCACGTGATGAACTCTCGAGTCCCAAGCGTGGTTGGCGTGAGATCACGGTGAAAGCCTGGCCGATCAACGTCCTGCCATGTCACTGTTGCAGACATGGCTCCTTGTCCGCCAGCGGACCAGCCTTTGTCATCCCTTGGACGGCCGTCGCCTTCGGCTCGGTTTCCATTACTTCCTGGCACCCCCGACATCTTGAGGTNGTGAGGGCCCTCTCTGGTGCAAAAACGACCTTGTCGACCCTAGAGGTTGACGTTTCTTCACTCATACCTTTGCAGCCACGAACTTTACGCCCCCGGATCTGTTGGCTCATGCAAGCGAAGCATTACGCCTTTGCTCTGATACTATGAGGATTGCACCAGATTTCTAATGCAACTGGAATAAAACAAAATGGTTGAGTACAAGATGAGCTAGCTCCAAGTTTCCATGGCAGATCCGGTTTGGCCCAAGCCTAAGTCCTAGAAGCGAACAGGTAAGAGAGGGGAGAAGCAAAGCACGCTAGACGTGCCTCGCTCGGCGTGGTCGGTGAGCAAAGCTTGCCGACAGCGCTGGTTCGCTTTGCAGAGCGAGGGCAAACCCAACCACTGGGCTCGCTAAAATCCTCGAAGCACTTTTTTGTTTTCCTAGTCCTAGGAGTCCACCAGAACAAGACTAATGCAAAAATGGATAGTAGCATGTTCACGAAGGAGCATAAAAGGCACCACGGAGCAAGAGAAAGCCAACTGCGCCCACAGTACAATATGAGATGGAAGTTAATACTCTGATACAGGTCGTTGCGGCCGATGAGGGTGGAGGGCATGGGATCGTGCCGAGGGAGGTCACACGGCTTGAGAGCGATGTCATGAGGTATCTGCTCAACAGCGGGTGGTCTCAGTGCATATCTCCACTGATCTCGGGATCACCATGCCCTGCGCACCCAATGACACACATCGAGGAAGGAAATGGCACATCGATTCATAAGCGCAGCAACAACATTGCAGCTGCTGCAGCAACAACAGCAACAACAACAGCAACAGCAGCAGCACCGCAGCAATAGCACCGTAGTAGAAGCAACGACTAGAGCAGCACAGTAGTGTCGGCAGCCGTAGCAGCAGCAGATTCGCCGCAACAACACCAGCGGGTTTGTGGAGCGCTTCTATTGTGCAGTAGTGATTGTGTAGAGTAGCACTACAACGTAGCTACGCACAAATGGTACATTACTACGTAGCAACTGCATAGGCTTGTGTAGTCCCTACACAGCCGCAAGCAGGGGGTGACACAATCACCCCCACCGGTCACATGGAGTTCGCATGAATAAAGAACAACTGTTGGCGTAAAATATGCCAGCGAAAAAAAAAAACACCAGTTTTCTTGCTAGCGTAAAAACACTGATGTCATCATCATCTATGCTGATGTCAGTAACTTTGAGGTCAAAATTTCAATTTTCCTCAACGTTTGAACTCCTCAAGAAATAGTGTGGGTTCCCTGTTTGGAGGATTTTTTACATTTGGTCCCATATTGAGCGTTACGATGGCGCTAGTGCATGACAAGGGCAAATGGCTAGGAGACCCCTCCTCTTCCTCCTCTTCGAGTATCATGAGTCCACGGTCACAGTCACTCACAATCAGCGAGCTTCTTCAGACGCAGGATGAGATGCACTGATAGCTGCAGCAGCAGTCCAACGCGTTGCAGGAGATGGCGAAGTTACTACGGGGTCGTAGTTTCTACGGGGTTGGGAGCCTCACAACAGCCACCAGGAGGATCTACTGTTCAATAGTCTACGTCCTACATAGTGATGCGGCCTCAGCACCCCTCATCATAGGTTGACACATGGGATGAGGAGGAGATAAAGGATGATACACGCAAGGATGAGATTCGTCTGCTTGAGGAACGCATTCGTGAGCTACGTCTAGGTTCACAACCTCTTACTCCGCCACCTTCTCGCCGTCAGGATCAGACACTTCATTCAACAGCGTTCACTTTTGGTGGTGTTTCTTTCACTTGTGGTCTACGTAAACCCTGTCCACCATCTCTCGAGCCTGAGGTCGCCCTCCCCAAGGAGCGACGGCTAAAGGACTTTGAGACACCTCCACCACGTTATGATACTGACGAGGGCTTTGATTGCTGGGGGACATTGTTTCAGGTGTGGGCTGATTCTGAGGGCGTCTGGCCTTACTACCAGAGCCAGTACCAGATCCTTCGTCTTGACGCGGGTTCCTTTGAGAAGCCGTCCAAGACCGGTTGTCTTTTTTGTGCCTAGGGTAAGATGCATCCCTACTCTTGCCGTGACTCCTCCTCTCGGGAACTACGGAGTTGGTCCACTTGGACCTTCTCGGTCCTCTCCCAGTCGAGTCCCTCTTAGATTGAGGTCGATATGTTCTCACCCTGACCGATGATTTCACTTGGATGCGGTGGGTCTATAGCCTCTTCCATAAGAGTGATGATACACTGGCGGTCCGCCTCTCACTACTACTGGCTGAGCGTGAGTCTCGTCACACCCAAACAGAACGTGTGCAGGGGCACACATTCGGTTTAGATTGTGGTGGCAAATGCTTAGGTGAGATGGATGCCTACTTTGCTAAGCATGGTATCTTTCACTAGCTCTCCGTCCCTGCTACACCACAGTAGAAAGGTGTGACTGAGCGTTAGAACAACACCACGGAGGATGCAGTTTGCGTTATGCGGTTTGAGTGACGTCTTCTTGATTTCTTTGCCTTTGAGGACTTCTCTTATATGGTCTAGAACTTTTTGCCGCATGGTCTGCTTCCGGACCATGTCACACCGTATGAGCTGTGGTTTAGCCATCGTACTAATCTCCGTCTCACTCGCGTTTGGAGGTCCTTCGCCTGCGTCTCGTACACTTAGGACTAGCAGGGGTCCAAGGTCTCATCACGGGGTCGCATGTGTACCTTCCTCGGCATCTCTCCATGGTCAAAGTCCTGGCACTTTTGAGACCCTGCTCTTCATG
>SZWC01013067.1:36163-46404 GCA_023375785.1 Penium margaritaceum
AATCTCCGTCTCACTCGCGTTTGGAGGTCCTTCGCCTGCGTCTCGTACACTTAGGACTAGCAGGGGTCCAAGGTCTCATCACGGGGTCGCATGTGTACCTTCCTCGGCATCTCTCCATGGTCAAAGTCCTGGCACTTTTGAGACCCTGCTCTTCATGGCATTGTCGAGTCTCAAGATGCTCTCTCTCTTCTTTGAGGCTCTCACCTATCGTGACCTGTCCAACATTCTGTCGCTCGCCACAGACCACATTCCTACCTGTGTGGTTTCCGGACGGCTGGGGGAGTCTCAACGTGCGGATGGGTCTGACGGGCCTCCTCACCTGCGGTCTGGTCTCTAGCTGCTAACGATCCGGCCATCGTGGCTGTTGATTCAGTAGCCTCATCAGTCCCCTCTGGCACACCTGACTATGTGACAGTGTCAGACCCCTCTAGCAAACCTCACCCCGCGCCAGTGTTGGTCCCCTCTGACATACATGATCCCGTGCCAGTGTCGGTCCCCTCTGGCACACCTGATCCCTTACAAACTTCAGTCCCCTCTGGCATACCTGATCCTGGGGCTGTGTTGGTCCCCTCTGGCACACCTGCTCATGTACGAGCGCCAGTCCTCTGTGACATACCTGATCCTGCGCCAGTTTCAGTCCCCTTTGGCACACTTGATTCTGCACCAGTGACAGACTCTCTAGTCATATGCACTCCCAAACATGCACATATTAGCCCTACGGCTATGGCCCAGCAGCCTTCTCTGCAGCCTGAGGTGAGCACCTCAGCATCGGGCTACTCTCGCGAGCCTGGTGGCCGTCTACAAGTATTGGCCTCTAAGGCTCAGCGGAATGCTAACTCGACACCTAGACGCCCGACTCGTAATGTTCAGAGTGGCGAGCCTGGCACAAAGGCTCTTGGCCTGAGTGTCCAGGGAGCAGTGTTACCAGAGGCACCTCGAACATCAAAACATCAATAAAAACATTGTTGTATCGATGTATCCCATACCTGTTACATCGAGGTGGGGTGTTGTATTGAGTTGTATTGTAAACAGAAATGCGCCCATTGTTTCTGAAATGTCTTTAGGAAAATGACTGGAAAGCAAACAGCTCAAGACCACCTGATGTATTCATTCCAGTTCCCTCGCTCGGTATTCGCGCTATCATTATACGTACAATTGCAGTCAGTGGAATCTGGCAGGCAGGCTCAAGAAGGCTTTCGACATTGGTTGTATCTATTTTTTTGGGTACCAATTCAAGGTGTCTAGCGTGTGCTGTTGGCCACGTGTTGGTCTCTCGTGAGTTCTTGGTCATTTGCGATACCGCAACTGATTGGATTGTGGTCAGATGGAGTCTGAAGGCGTGTGTTTTGGCCACCCGGAGTTCTCCCTTGACAACGCCTGATCTTGGCATGTTGAAGGAGGCACTCTCCGTTGACAATGGAGAGCAGCGGCGTACTTGTGAGGATGAACTGAGAGCCATCTGAAAGCACTGTATCTATGGACGGAAGGCTATACAGGCCAAGTGATTCTTTCACAAGAAGGTGAAGCCTGACGGCACACTGGATTGCTACAAGGCCCGTTTGATGGCCAAGGGATTCTCACAGATTGAGGGTGTAGATTTTACTGACACGTTTACACTCATTTGCTGTATGACTACTTCTCGCGTCCTGCTTGGGGTTGTTGCTCACCATGACTAGGAGCTGCACCAGATGGATGTGAACAACGCGTTCCTCCATGGAAGTCCAGAGGAGGAGATCTACATGGTCCAGCCACTGGGCGTTGAGGTCAGTGATAAGATCTGGCGCTTACGGAAGGCCTTGTATGGATTGATGTAGTCATCTTGATTCTGGAACCTAGAGATCACTGGCACACTGTTACTTGCCAGGTACATGTAGAGTGATGCCGACCCGTGACTCTTTCTGAGACGTACCACTGAGAGCTTCACTGCCATCCTGGTCTATTTGGATGACCTCCTCGTTGTGTCCCCTTCCATGGAGGCCGTGAAAGAGGCCACGGTAGTCCTTGAGACCACCTACAGGATGAAGGACCTTGGTCCTACAGCTGTGTTTCTGGGGATGGAAATCATACGTGATCGTCAGTGGCGGATACTCTTGTTGCATCAAGCACGTTACGCCTGTGTTGTGGGAGAAAGGTTTGCTGACCTCCTTGGTGTAGTTCCCACAGCCTCCACCCCCATCACACCTGACGGGCAGGATGCACTCAAGGTGGATGATCCAGCTAAACTAGAGGAGAGAGTGGACGTGACCGTGTACTTGCGCCTCATTGGCTCTTTGATGTACTTGGCCACTACCACACAACCCGACATCGCCTTCGTTGTCAACATCCTTGTACAGTTCTAGCAATTTCCTTGGGTAAGAGCCCTTCATACGGCTGTGCAAGTGGTACGGTACGTGGTTTCAATGCCGTACCTCAGACTCTGCTTTCAACGGTAGTGTTTGGTGGTAGTCGACGGCTATACAAATAACAATTGGACATGGAGCCCTGATGGGTGCAGTTGGACATTATACGTGTTCCTGCTAGGTGAAACCGCTATGTCATGGCGTAGCAACAAGCATAATTTTGTTTGTGCATATCTCATCAGAGGCCGAGTATGTTGCACATGGGGCAGGGGTTACTGGGATGACCTAGCTGGAGTATTTGTTTCGCTAGTTATGATAGCGTGTGCATTGCATCGTTCTATGCTGTGACAACCAGAGTGCTCTTGCCATTGCAGAGAACTCTAGTGTGATTCATGCATGCACGGAGCACATTACTGTTGAGCATCACTTTGTGCATGATCTTGTGGAGCGATAGGTGATCTCCATCATCTGGGCCGACACGGGCATGTAGCATGCTGACTTCTTGACCAAGGCACTGGCGCGCGGAAAGTTCATGGTGGTCCCTTGCCTGAGAGTAGCTGAGAGTGGGGTGTGTGAGCATGGACCATTGAGCATCTCGTTGCATACCTGTGTCACTTCTGCACGTGTATGGACATGCGTACCATCGGGTCATGGGGGAGTGTTGTGATGTGAGTCGTCCCATCTGTTTGTACAACTTACTATGACCACTCAGCTGTGTCCATGCTCGTACACCTCGATGATGCAAGGAGTTGAAGCTGTCTACTCTGCTTGTAAGGAAGAGAGCTAAGGGATGGAGATCGCTATCCAAGTCCACCCATTGGCTGGTGAGTTGGAGCTCACCAGCGCTCACTCAAAAAACAAGAGCAAAACCCCTCTCAAGCCCCACACGCCCACAACCCGAGTTTATTCCTAAACTATACCTGTCCAAAAAACCACCGGTTCACAAGCAGCACCAAACTAGGTAACCACGCCACTGCAATTCAAACATGAACAAGTATATAAGTGGATTGTTATGAGAAAATGTATGAGTACTTGCAGGAGGGAAGCCAGCACGCGCGGTAGAGGTTTCAGTGTAGCCGATGGCTGGATACAACTTCTCGGTAGCTACCGGAATCGCGTCTGCCCCCCCAGTCTTTAGCATCCTCCGTCTCATCAGGGATCTACTAGGCAATGGACGTGAGCCGAGATGTCACAGTAAGCTATGCACAATATCAATCCCCCATGACCACATGGTGGACAGGTCCACGGACGTAACAACACAGATGCGAGGAGCGGCACAAGCACAACGATGGTGAATGACAACAGATACATCTCAAGAGCAAAGGTCAGTCCACAGTCCAGGCAGGTTGCAATCCCACAGAACGTATAGCCGCAAGAAACTTCATGCGGCTGATGGCTTTCATCGGAAAATATGCCTGCTATGAGTCGGTGATGACCCACATGACCTAAATCTCACCTCAATCCACCACATCTCGGATGTAATGGTACTTGACGTTGATGTGCTTCGTGCCTGCATGGAACACTCCGAGGTTATCTGTGATGGCGTTTGCACTCTTGTTGTCACACCGAAGCACAACAAAGGGCATGGACTGGCATTGTTTACGCAACAGATGCACGAACCACACACTCTTGGTCGCACCAATACTTAGAGCTACATACTCTACTTCCGCCGTACTGTGAGCGATGCAGCCCTGCTTGCCGCTGCACCATAGGAAAGCTGTTCCTCCAATGAGGAAGACATAGCCAGTATGACTCTCGCCGTCTGCGCTCCATGCCCAGTCACTGTCTGTGTACCCGTCGAGCACTACGGAGGCCTGTCCTTGGTAGTGAAGGCCGATGTAGACGGTGGACACCTCGTATTACATGCACCAAATAACACCCTCTAGAACCCGCCTGCGTGGTACCTGTGAGAACTGCGAAAGTAGGTTGACAGTGAAGGCGATGTCCAGCCGTGTCGTCATGGTCAGGTACATGATTGAGCCAAGGACTCACAAGTACAAGGTCGCGTCGACCTATCCCCCAATTGTACTATATTGTTGACCTTTGGAGCGTCCTGGCCGTCGGGGGTGCTCGGGGTCAACGCCGTGCGCACTTCGCTAAGTAGCTCGGCAAAACGCTCCCTCAGAGTGAGTACGTACCGCTCTTGATGGACCAAGAGTGTCTGCCGAGTGCGATCACGCACAATCTCCATGCCCAGAAACACTATAGTTTCTCCCAGGTGCTTCATTTTGTATGTCAACTACAGCACTTCCTCAGATTGGGCAAAGCGATCAAAAGGTCGTTGATGTAGACCGGGATGGCCGTGAGTGGTGCACCAGTCTCAAAGAGGAATAGCGANGGGGTGTGTGAGCATGGACCATTGAGCATCTCGTTGCATACCTGTGTCACTTCTGCACGTGTATGGACATGCGTACCATCGGGTCATGGGGGAGTGTTGTGATGTGAGTCGTCCCATCTGTTTGTACAACTTACTATGACCACTCAGCTGTGTCCATGCTCGTACACCTCGATGATGCAAGGAGTTGAAGCTGTCTACTCTGCTTGTAAGGAAGAGAGCTGAGGGATGGAGATCGCTATCCAAGTCCACCCATTGGCTGGTGAGTTGGAGCTCACCAGCGCTCACTCAAAAAACAAGAGCAAAACCCCTCTCAAGCCCCACACGCCCACAACCCGAGTTTATTCCAAAACTATACCTGTCCAAAAAACCACCGGTTCACAAGCAGCACCAAACTAGGTAACCACGCCACTGCAATTCAAACATGAACAAGTATATAAGTGGATTGTTATGAGAAAATGTATGAGTACTTGCAGGAGGGAAGCCAGCACGCGCGGTAGAGGTTTTAGTGTAGCCGATGGCTGGATACAACTTCTCAGTAGCTACCGGAATCGCGTCTGCCCCCCCAGTCTTTAGTATCCTCCGTCTCATCAGGGATCTACTAGGCAATGGACGTGAGCCGAGATGTCACAGTAAGCTATGCAAAATATCAATCCCCCATGACCACATGGTGGACAGGTCCACGGACGTAACAACACAGATGCGAGGAGCGGCACAAGCACAACGATGGTGAATGACAGCAGATACATCTCAAGAGCAAAGGTCAGTCCACAGTCCAGGCAGGTTGCAATCCCACAGAACGTATAGCCGCAAGAAACTTCATGCGGCTGATGGCTTTCATCGGAAAATATGCCTGCTATGAGTCGGTGATGACCCATATGACCTAAATCTCACCTCAATCCACCACATCTCGGATGTAATGGTACTTGACGTTGATGTGCTTCGTGCCTGCATGGAACACTCCGAGGTTATCTGTGATGGCGTTTGCACTCTCGTTGTCACACCGAAGCACAACAAAGGGCATGGACTGGCATTGTTTATGCAACAGATGCACGAACCACACACTCTTGGTCGCACCAATACTTAGAGCTACATACTCTACTTCCGCCGTACTGTGAGTGATGTAGCCCTGCTTGCCGCTGCACCATAGGAAAGCTATTCCTCCAATGAGGAAGACATAGCCAGTATGACTCTTGCCGTCTGCGCTCCATGCCCAGTCACTGTCTGTGTACCCGTCGAGCACTACGGAGGCCTGTCCTTGGTAGTGAAGGCCGATGTAGACGGTGGACACCTCGTATTACATGCACCAAATAACACCCTCTAGAACCCGCCTGCGTGGTACCTGTGAGAACTGCAAAAGTAGGTTGACAGTGAAGGCGATGTCCAGCCGTGTCGTCATGGTCAGGTACATGATTGAGCCAAGGACTCACAAGTACAAGGTCGCGTCGACCTATCCCCCAATTGTACTATGTTGTTGACCTTTGGAGCGTCCTGGCCGTCGGGGGTGCTCGGGGTCAACGCCGTGCGCACTTCGCTAAGTAGCTCGGCAAAACGCTCCCTCAGAGTGAGTGCGTACCGCTCTTGATGGACCAAGAGTGTCTGCCGAGTGCGATCACGTACAATCTCCATGCCCAGAAACACTATAGTTTCTCCCAGGTGCTTCATTTTGTATGTCAACTACAGCACTTCCTCAGATTGGGCAAAGCGATCAAAAGGTCGTTGATGTAGACCGGGATGGCCGTGAGTGGTGCACCAGTCTCAAAGAGGAATAGCGATGGGTCCACTGCGGTTTGGACATCGCTGGCTCGTAAGAGCGTGCTGGTGATCTCTTTGTTCCAGCACCTAGGCAACTGCTTCAGGCCGTAAAGTGCCTTCCGAAACCGCCTCATATGGCCACTGCCATCCTTGAACCCTGGGGACTGGGCCATGTAGATCTCTTTGTCTAGCTTCCCATCCAGAAATGCATTGTTGACATCCATTTGGTGGATTTCCCACTCATGTTGGGCTGCTCAGAACAGCAGGCCCAAGGCTGTGGACATACGTCCAACTGGTGCGATGGAGTGAGTGAAGTCAATCCCTTCCACTTGAGAGAATCCCTTCACAGCCAGTCACGCTTTGTAACGGCCAACCGAGTTGTCTGGCTTAAGCTTCTTCCGTAAGACCCACTTGGCCTCAGCGGCCTTCCATCTATACGGCAGGTCTACAAGCTCAAAAACTGCATGTTCATCGATGGCCGCCAGCTTAACCTCCCACGCTGCGCGCCAAAGTGCCACGTGGGGACCAGCTAGGGCCTGATGCAGTGTAGTGGGGTCTGACATCACTCCCACCACACTGGTATGTGGAACCACAACTACTCTGCTGCGCGTGGCCGAGGCATAGGCTACAAACGGAGGGCCAACGGTGATGGTAGCCTCTTTGGATTTGACTGGAATTTGGCGCTTGTGAGCAAGGAGCGCGAGGCATGTATCACAGCTAGGGTGGACTTTGGTGAGCTCCTGTGGGCTGAGGCCTAGGGCCCTCGTGCCTAGGTACCCACTGCGCATGCTACAAGTAGGGCGTGGGCGAAGGCGTCCGCCCTCACCTCGTCTCTTGGGCTCTGGTGACGATGCAGCTGGGACAGGAGGTGGACACACATCAGTAAGGGTGCACACCGGGCCAGATTCGTGGATCTGCGGATGGACCAGTATCCGTCGGTCCGAATCCACTTCTGGGCTCCGATTTGCGAATCCGAGTCTGGATTTGCTAATTCTCATGGATTTGCGGAGCCTCTCATGGCTCCTTGAGCTGAACATAGCACGTGAAAAAAACCAAGAGAGCCAGATCAACCCCTGTCGTTGAAGGAAAACAAGAGGCCGTCGCTTGCAAGGCAGCGGCGGAGGCCTCACGACAGCTCAAATGCACTAATTTGTGCATTCAAACTGATGTAGAGGCTTGGTGACGAGCCTGATGAGGCTCGGTGCCCAACCTCAGAAAGCTACGGAACTCTGAGCTTGGTGAGCCTCCCAAGGCTCGGCACCAAGATTTGCTTTGAGCCTCAAGATGCTCGATGCCATTGCTGTGGCTGCCAGCCACAACATTTGCAACGAGCCATTTCCAGCCACTGGCTGAAAGATCGCGTGCCAAGCCCATGGGAATGCTTTTCGAGGATTCGGCCCAGACTCCTCGATATTTCATTTNCCCCCCCCCCCCCCCCCCCCCATCCCCTCCCCTAGTCCCAATGGAATCAGACCCGGGATATGCGAATCCTGAACGAATCTGATTTTGCAGATTCGGACTCACGAATCCGGATCTCAGACCCGGATTTGCGAATCTGATCCCCGAGCCCAGGATTTTTTGTGCACCCTTACCCATCAGGCACCGACATGACTGGCGATGTGTCAGGTGGTGGCGGTGTGCTGACTGGGGAGACAGAGGGGGGTGACAACCCAGGCGACTCGTCTGGCCGCTTAGGCCACGCAAGTGGTGACAACGCAGACGACACAGGGGTCCGAGCCATTGATGCAGGTGCGGATGACGTGGATGGCACTAGGGATTAAGCATGTGACACAGGTACCGAGAAGGCAGGAGGGATCACGACACAGGGGACGCAGATGGGAGAGGCGGTGCAGACAACGCAGGTAGTATGGGTGTCGCAGGTAAGCCAGCTGGTGGGTGGGATCGACTAGTAGCACCCAGGGTGACCGGGACAGCATCATTGGCCAGCCCACCCTCCCCCGCGTGAGGGACCGCACCACACCCAGCGGAATGCGACCGCGGGGTTCCAACGACGGACAGGTCATGGAAGGAGAGACGCTCAAAGAACAACACATCTCTAGACAATGCACCGCGGACTGGGGTCCCAGAAGCGCCAGGCCTTGGAGCGTGAAGCCATGCCCACAAACGCACAGACGCAACCGCGTGGGGAGAACTTGGACCCCTGCTATTCTTGTGTGAACCAGACGCAGGCAAGAGATCCCCATACATGCACGAGCTGGAGTTTGACACAACGCCCATACCACAGTTGATGCGGGATGTGCGTGTTTGGGAGGGGGCCATGAGGGATCTGGTTCCAGACCCATGTCATGTAGGCCATGCCCTCAAAGGCGAACGCTTCCGGGATGTTGCTTTCCACCAGCATTAAGCGAACCACATCCTCCATGGTGCGCTTGGAGCACTCAGACACACCATTCTAGTGGGGCATCGCGGGAACGAAGAGGTTGTGAAACAGCCCCACTTTGGCAAAGTGCCCGTCCAGGTCCCCCATGAACTCACTGCCCGGAATAGAGCGGAATTTCTGGAGGGTATGGCGAGATTGGTGTGCGACCATGACAAGCCACATGCACACCGCGAATGCGGAATTGCTTTTCAAGCGCAGACTGAAGATCCAAGTGAACCATCCAGTGGATTTTCAGTTTGCGCTTGAAAACCAATGCCACCTCTATCATCCTGGAAATCCACGGGGAGAGGTCCCAGCAATCCGAGCCAGGACGTACCGTCCTCTATCATCCTGGAACTCCACGGGGAGAGGTCCCAGGAGATCAGAGTGAACCAACTTAAGGGGATTTTATGCTTGTGAGTGGGAGAAAGGGTACGTGGTATGATGCATCTTGCCTTGAACACATTGTAGGCAATCGGTCTTAGGCGGTGGCTCAAAGGATGTCACGTCAAGACCGAGCGCGGGTGGTGTGTGAATTAGACGATCGACAACATCTAAGTGGACGTGGCACAAGCGTCTCTGTAGTTGACGCTGGTGCTCAGAAGACAGTCTGCCCATCACAAACACACTCGCAACAGGGGATGTAGCGGTGGGAGTGGACGTGGGGCAGTTAGAGACATTGTACAAGTCTCCAACTGCCTTGCCACGGAGCACTACTTAAGCAGTAGAACAAACGGAAATGGTGGCATCCTCACCAGTGGATGCGACACTGAGACCCATGTGCATGAATGCACGTCCAAACATCCGGCTGAGTTCTTTATCAGGCACGTGCAACATGTTTGAAATGTAAAATTGCCCTGACAGCCCATGGAATTGCACTACACCCTCACCATGGACAGGAACCTCATGCCCAACAGCCGTCCACACGGACTGCATAGAGTCAACAGGACCAAACACAGCAAGATCACGGCGGTGAAATATCATGTAATGGGTGGCACCTGAATATAAGATCCAGGTGGCTTCCCTCACACGCTCTGGCAAAGTGACAGAGCAGCTGCCTATAGTGCAGGCAGTGGGCAGAGGTTGCTCAACAGATGACTGCTAAGCTACAAAGGCAACACGTGATTGCGACTGATCAAGCCATGATGAGTCATGTCCTATGCAGATAGAGGCAAAGGCAATGGACAAACCAGCATCAGCGTGTGCGACGAATGACTCCACAGACTCAAGAGCGCACTGTGCACATCACTGACTCGACAGACCCAGCCGATGGACCCTGAGGCTGAGTCAATACACTCGCACTTCCCTGAGTGGTGAGTCATAGGAGCTGGCGGAGCTCAGCGATGTCGTGGGCCTGCATTGTGAGCTGCTGTTCCAAAGGTGACAGGTAGCCGGCATCGTCTGTGGCTGTATCGACTCCTGATGTGGGTGA
>SZWC01013068.1:23089-37805 GCA_023375785.1 Penium margaritaceum
TGCCATCTCCTGCCCTTCCACGCTACACACGTGGCCCAGGCGGCAGCTTCCGACTTAGGCTTTCGGTGAGCGCACAGACCAAGGCACCGTGCTCCGTGGCACCTCGGCCCCCTGTGGCTCCACGTGTCTCCTCCACTCCCACGGTCATGAGTGGGGATCGTGGCACCAGGGGCCTTGTCCTGATCACCTCAGCCATCATTGCACCTTCACTCGGGCTCCACACTGGGCTGCGCCATGCTTCATCACGAGCAACGGCACACTGTCATGGCTGCACTCGCGCGCATCCCACCTGGAGCTCGAGATGCACACGCTCTCTCAGTTCGCTCCACGGCACGCCCGGAGGACCCAGCCACCCTGCGCGAGGCATGAGCCTGTCCTAAGGCTGCACACTGGGACGCAACCTGTGCTTATGAGCTCACTGCCATCCGACAGCACCACGTGTACGACCTCATCGACCTTCCTCCAGGTCGGAAGGCCATCGGCACCAAGTGGGTCTTTCGGCACAAGTGGAAACCCAACGGGTCCTTGGACAAGTACGAGGCCCGCCTCACAGCCAAGGGGTTTGCCCAGATCCATGGAGTTGATTACGACCAGATCTTTGCCCCAGTTGGCTGGTTCTCCACTAGCCGGGCGCTCTTCAGCCTGGATGCCCAGCACGGGTGGGAGCTGCATCAGATGGATGTGAGCAACGCTTTTCTTCATGGCTCACTAGAGGGTGAGGAGCTCTACATGGTGCAGCCCTCAGGCTTCGACGATGGCACTAGGAGTGTCTGGCGGCTTCGGAAGGCCCTCTATGGCTTGAAGCAGTTGCTTCAGTGTTGGAACCACGAGATCAACAGCACGCTCCTTTGCGGCGGGCTCCAGCGCAGCACAGCTGATCCCGCACTATTTGTCGGTCCGCGAGGCCAGACTTTCGCTGCTGTTCTGGTTTACGTCGACGATCTCCTCATCGCGTCGCTAGACACGGCTCCCATCTAGCATGTTAAGGAATCGCTGCACGCCGCCTACCAGATGAAGGATCTCAGATCCGCCCGAGTCTTCCTGGGCATGGAGCTCAAGCATGATCGCTCCCAGGGCATCCTGCACATCCACCAGGTTGCCTATGTGTAGAATCTGTCCACCCGCTTTGCGGAGGACCTGCCACTTGTGCTGAGCGCATCTTCACCCATGTCACCTGATGGCCGGGTGAAGCTGAAGAGTCCTGACCCAGCTGTTGTGGGGGAGCCAGTTGACGTGACCACGTACCTGCGAGTCATCGGGTCATTGATGTTCCTGGCGACGACAACGCGCCAAGACATCGTGTTCACTGTCAACCTCCTGGCCCAGTTTTCTCAGGAGTCGCATCACCTCCACTTTAAGATTGCAATCTGAGTACTGCGCAATGGCGTCTCCACTCCTTGACGAGGTCTCATGTTCCGCCGCCAACCGACTGTTGTCGCGGTAGGCTACGCCGGCAGTGACTGGGCTGGTAGTCCGGACGGTAAGAGTCGCACAGGCTAGATCTTTCTGATTGGCAGCACAGTTGTGTCCTGGCTCATTGGCAAGCAAGGGTGCATTACACGCAGTACTATTGCGGCTGAGTACATTGCTCTTGGCTTAGGCGCGTGTGAGAGTGTGTGGTTGCGTCGTCTGTAATCAGAGTTGCGTCAGTCTCTCGCATCCATCACGTTGCATTGTGACAATGAGAGTACCATGGCCATTGCCGAAAATGACGGCGTGCATCACACACGCACAAAGCATATCAACGTTGAGTATCACTATGTGCATTTGTTGTTGCATGATGGTAGCATCAGCATCGTGTTGGCTGAGACAGCACAGCAGTTGGCTAACTGCTTGACCAAGGCACTGAAGCACGACTCGTTCAAGAAGGCTGTGAATTCGGTCGGCGTTTGTCCGTGAGTGAGTCTCTTTATCCCTGCCTGTGTTTCTGTGTGGCCTAGGGAAGTTTGGTTGTTGAAGGTTTCTGTGCCCGTACAGGTGCACTAGGCGTGTGAGTCATGGGGGAGTGTTGGTTTTCGTGCATCTTTCATTGTACTCTGTTGTGTCCTTCCGGCTTGTGTACATCGGCGTGCAAATGATTGACGGCGAGACTCGATGTTGCTAGAGTATCGCTCGGTGGAGCCGTCGCACGTTGAGGCCCACTCATAGTTGGCTGGAGCCTTCTCCCTCCGGCGATGTGCTCAGCTCCATCTGCAGGCCTCCTCGGCGGTCGGGCCGCCGGCGGTCACTGCCACTGCAGATGCTGTCTACATGCACCCAACGTTGTTTCTGGTTGTGGCATTCGGTCTGCAGCATCATGCTCTGCCTAGGGTCCATGTCTCCTGCTCTGTGGCCCTGTTTGGCATCACTGGCTGTTGTAGGTACTGCCTGGGTTTGGGCAGCCGTAACTCTTGTCTACTATTTTTCTACCTGATTCTGACCACACGACTACGTTTGCAGTGTCAGTGTTATGGTACGGTCCAGTTTTCAAGGAGAAAAAATGACGCCCGGGTTTTGGGCTGTCGGGCGTTTGACAAGGCTCAACGAGAAAACCCTGCCTGCCACAAAATAGGTCTACGGCTATCTTCTAATTGGCTGGTTAGCTAAGTCACAACTTCTACACTAGTGGGGGGGGACTAGAACTTGGAGGGGTCTCCCATTGTTGCTCATTCTTCATTCCTCATCGGTTACTTTCAGTTTCTAGCTTCTTTTTAGCGCTAACACTGGCGTGCGCATTTATGAGTAACAAACCGAGAGCTTCGAGACTTAGACCCTAGAGCAGCAAACTAAGGGGGCAGCAGACTTAAGCAACGAGCGTGGAAGCCTGCATGCTACATCAACAACGCTGCAACCCCCACCTGCTGCCCACATCCATGATGCAGACGGCGCTGGCGCATGGGCACCCACGACTGGTGGCTCCGTGCACTAGTAGCTGCCAAACAGTTGCCACGACATGACGGGTGCTTGGCAGGGTCCTTTCAGGATTTTCTGCAGATGCTAGAGTTTTCTCAGTGGACTGGCTCTCGAGCCCGATTTGCATGTTTTGTATTGTCCGTCCACAAATGGATGCCGGACTTGTGCGTGTGACCGGCTGTAGCATCCGGCTCGAGCTTCGGCATCTCTAGGCTATGACGGTGGTGCGTTTGAATACATGTGCACACATTTATGACCAAAACGGGGATTTTAGGCTTGTTTTAGGACAAACTGACACTACGCATGCGTCACTCGTTGTGAGCCGCAGCAGGTATTTATGTTGTGTTCTTGTGAGTTGTCATCCCTCTCTGCAAATGCATTCATTTTGAGCTTCCTGACACTCTGTACGTGTCCCTACCCAGACCCTTGCAGTTTTGTCTGTGACTTGTGACTATTGTCACATGCTGACCTAGCGCTGACGCCTAGTGTTGCGGCAAGTGGTTAGGAAGGTTATAGGAAGTTTCTCTTGGTGTCAGAGTAAAGGAGCCACAACTCGTCGTGCTGTGCAACAAAGACATAGCAGCAGCATCAGTGAGTGGCAGCAGCGGCAGCCACCCATTAGCAACAACAGCAGGGGATTGAGGAAAGACCGACCACGACGACATTGCAGCGGAGCGGTGGAGGCAGCGGAGACCGTGGCGGCAGCTAACAGCAATAGCAGCCGCAACAACATCAACCGTAGTAGCAGCAGAAGCGGGAGGCAACTGCAACAGTACCGGCTGCGAGAAGTAGTCGTAGTAGTAGAAGTAGCAAGAGCAGCCGCAGCAGCAGCGGCGGAGGGCAACAGCCACATTAGTGCCCAGAGCAGTTGCAGTAGTGACGAGCACCTACAGCAGCAGCAAGCACCTACAACTGTTGCGGCGGAGGGAAGCAGCCTAAGCAGAAGCTGCAACAAGAGCGGCGACTACAAGCAGCTACACGTGTGTCAGCAGCGAGCAACTGTAGTAGCAGTGGCGGACGGGGGTAGCAGCCACACTGGCAGCAAGCAGCTATAGCAGCAACAATGGCGGTCAGTTTCCGCAGCAGCAAGAGTGGCAGTGGGTAGCCTCAACAGTAGCGGTAGCCAACAGCCACAACAGCAGTAGCGGCAGCGAGCAGAGGCGGCGAGCAGCTGCAATAGCGGTGATGAGCAGTTACAACAGCAGAAGTGAGTAATAGCAATAACAACGGCAACGATGGTGGGTAGCTGCAGCAGCGGCGGCAGCGGGCAGCATCTGTAGCAGCAGTAGCATTAGCAGACAGCTGCAATAATAGGAGCTAACGGTAGCAGCAGTAGCTAATGGTAGCAACAACAGCAGACAGCAGCAGCCACAACAGGAGCCGCAATGCTGCCTTGTTGCGTGCGTTGCACGAGTGGCAAAAACAGCACGCATAGGAGCAGGGGCAACAGCCATGGGGCCAAGAGCAGTTGGCCTCATCGCCGTTACAGCAATAGGAAGCTGCCGTGCAGCTTCCTGCTACGTCGGCTCGCCCGTGAGGGTGAGGGGGGCGGGCGAGCTCGCTCGGCGAACTCGCTTAGCGAGCTCCTCGAGCGAGCTAGCTCGATGAGCTCGCTTGAGGAGTCGAGCAAGACCAAATAAAAAAGGGGGGGAAAGGACAAGGGGGGAAGGGTCCTCAAGTGTGGCACCCCACAACAACCCCAAAAGGGGCACTAGAGGAGGTGTCACTCAATGAAAATATAGAGAAAAAAAGGAGCGGCAAAACAAACCGGGCGCGCCCACGCGTTGGTGCACTGATTTGCTGTCGGCAAACGGCGGCAACCGCAGTAGCAGCAACGGCCGCGTGAGACGCGGTAGTAGCAACAACGGTGAAGGTGGTCTGAGGCCACAGTTGTTGGCTGACGACGACGACCGGAGCAACAGCAGCAGTCGTAGCAACAGCAACACCAAAGGCGACTTGAGGTTGCACGGCAGCCGTGCGATAAACGCGTAGCATTCGTACATCAACGTACCACCAGCGTGGTGGTGGCCGTCCTCGTGACTACGTCACAGCACATAAAAAATACTATGCTTTGATCGCTCGGTTCCCCCAGTGGCCTTATGTCAGCGGGAGCGAGTGTCTTATGACTCACTCACGCTAGGCTCCAGAGATGAGCACACCGGTGTGGCAAGGGGCGTAGCCGCCGCCTTGCCTGGCACCGGCAGTGCAGGTATGGCAAGCGCCACAAGCGTAGTGGCAGTTTCAGCCGTGGCACACGTCCTAGGCATCCAACGGATTTTCCTGCCACTTTTGCGGTGACTGAAACTATGCCTGGCGCGAGTGTTGCCAGCGCCCTGCTCGATGGCGACGGCCCTAGTTACAGTCCCGCCCTACTCCACCATCCGACTCAGATACATCAACTCATACCGTCGCATCCCTCAGTTGAGCTATGGCGGTGTTGTATGCCAAGCTCCAGGGTCTGAAGCGCATGGAGCAACAACCCACAGATCATGTGATCTTTGAGGGGGCCATTGCCACCGTGCCGCTTCAGGCACCCCTATCTTCCTCCTTGCTATCATCACCTCCATCAGTGTCATCACCTAACCATGCCACACCTCCCGACCTTAGCTCCACATCTGATGCCCTCCGCTCTGTCCTACAGTCAGTTGGAGTCATCCCAATCGTTGACGCCTCCGCTTTAGTGGTAGTCCCTTTAGCTCGGCGTCATCGCGCTCGCATTCGGCACGCAAGGCAGCAGACTGCACATTTGGCAAGATGTGCCCAGGAGGCAGCAGTAGTCGCAGTAGTGGCAGACATCAGCACGGAGATGAATCTCTCTTCCCCTGTCACAGGATTGGTGCAACATCCCTTCGCAGCTTCTACCTGTGCGTCGGTCGAGGGGGGATGGAGTGTTCGTCGACGACCACTGGAGAGTGTAGGAGGGATGCGACAGACGGTGCTTCACAACAGGGTGCTCTTAGTGAGGATGAGACATCCGAGGAGTGGTCCAACGTGGAGTCGGAGACTGACAAGTGGTCCGACGCAGAGATGGTGGCAGAAGTAGAGATGGAGATGGAGATGTAGACTGCTTTTGACATAGTAGAGACCACGACCACAGAGGCAGGTATGGCAGCAGAGACTCTGACCACAAAGACAGGTATGGCAGCAGAAGTGGATGGGGTAGTAGTAGTAGTGGCGATGATAGCTGACACATGTGGAGCAGACATCCAGGCAGTGGGTGTGTCGGTAGCCATCGACGTCGTGACAGTAGCAGCACCTGCAATCATTGCTACTGATGAGACGTCGACAGTGGACGCACTTATTGGTGGAGACACCACGATGGTCGTTGCTCCTGTAGTAGCTGGTATAGCCTGCGCAGGGGTAGACGCTCCCTCAGCCACAACATCTGCCATTTGAGATAAATATACAGAGGGGGTACCTGGAGAGGCAGGAGACGTTGAGGTTGCTAGCACTTCCGCCATGGCCAGTGCCATTGCGGCAACTGTGTGTGGAGGCGCAACCGTCGCGGAGGACGCAACTCGAGTAGTAGCTGATGTACTAGCAGCCGAGCAGGCCCCTACGCTCGAGTCTTTAAACTCTGCGCTTTGCAACCAGGAGGATGCAGTCGCACGTGCAGACAGGCACCTACAGGACCTCACACTTGAGCTACGTGCAGCGAGCACACGTTGGAGCACCGCAGACGTCGCGAGTCGTCGGTCAGCGATAGCACACGGCGAGGATGTGTACACGCGCCTCGAGGCTGCTGAGTGGATGTTCCACGGTGCAGTGTGGAGACGGTCAGACTTGCGCCGGCAGTTGGAGAAGGTGATATCAGTAGATTCTTCAGCAGCGATGGCTCGTGTAGGAGCAGCTACTACCGTGGCCAAAAGTGTTGACAGCCAAGGGGCGGTTGTGCCCACGGAATCAGCTGAGACTAAAGGAGTCACCCGTACAGGTGCATCTGGCGAAGAGGATGCAGAGCGAGCTGCAGACCTCTGGTGCATGGCTGCCCTGACCGGCATCACTGACACCATGGCGGTTCCAACCAAAGACACACCTGCACACGTCCGAGATACACTTCCCGTACCTGAGCACCTGCGCTCCGCGCTCGATGAGCAAGAGGTAGATGTGCTTCGAGCAGAGGCGCGCGTGCAAAGTCTCATGGCCAAGCTATGGGAGGCCAGCAGTCGTTGTTACACTACGGATGTTCCAGCACGGCAGGCGAACTAGGAGTGCGTGGAGGATGTGCACACGCGTTTCAAGGTAGCTAAGAGGTCCTTACAGGATGCACGTTGGAGACAGGCGGACGTTTAGCGGCAGGTGGATGATTGGTTGCGCACCACTAGTTGGGAGGAGCCCCGGGATACTGTAGGGGCTCCCGATGATGGCAACGATGCAGCAGAGGCATATTCACTAACGGATGCCGAAGTTCGACCAGGAGTCGACAGCCGAGTGACAGGTGTGCCAGCAGCAGCCGGTGCCTCTGCATTAGCACCTGTTGCAGATGCAGACACTACAGATTCTGACACGTTTTCTGGTGTCGATGCCCTGCCAGCAGCTGGCGGCCAGGCAACAGACGAATTGATACCTGACCTACGCGATGAGGTAGCTAGGCTGCAAGAGGCCGCGGCTTGACCCGACGTGCACGCGATCAAGGTCCACCGTCAGGTTCGTTCTGTGACTGACCGCCTACATGTCGCAGATGCAGCCGCCCGGCCGAGAGCCGCAGCAGAGCTTGACGAGCTGTACACGCTGCAGAGCCCGCGTGGCGATGTGCAGCTCAGCTGCTGGCAGGCATACAACAGGTGATGCGATTGGAAGAGGCCCTCAGCGCTGCACCAGTCACAATATTGGATGACGACGGCAGAGACGACTATGATAGGGACGACGACGACAGCGACGACGGTGCTCCGGGGTGAGGCTATGTGGGAGCACATCCGACCAGCACCATTGTCACCCTTTCTGTTGTCTTGCAAGGGTGTGTGGCCGTGGAGAGCCCAGCTTCTACAGCCCAGGGGGGGTGTTGGTGTGTGGGCTTTGGCCTGACACCCTTCTGAGGACAACGTGGTTAGTTTGTGTCTGACACGATGCTTCGGTTGAGGTTATGCTGGTCGAGACCCGTGCACCTGGTGACTTGTACTAGTGTGACGTGGAGACTCATTGCCTCCATGCATGCGAGTATGTTCCATGCATGCGAGTAGGTGTAGTCGAGACCCGGACCCCAAAGACATGTTCTGAGGGTCATGAGGAGACCTTGTTGCTTTGTACCTCTTGTGTGATGGTTGGCACGTGGGTGTATGGATTATGTGTTCCACGGTCAAGACTCGGGCACTTGGTGAGTTACACCACTGTCTCGAGGAGGCCATGTATTATGGTTGGTGTTTACGATGGATAGTGAGTGTAGCCCCCCACTTGTCATTGAAGTGACGGTTGTGTCAGCTAGGGGGAGTGTTGGTTTGTGTGGCTTCCACCCGTCACGAGCGATGACGCGGTGAGTATCCGTATACCCAGTACTAGTGGTATGGAGCGGCGTTACTGGAGAGCATAACGACATGATGCATGATGCGGACGCAGCTGGCACCAGGGCACCGACAAGTGGTGGCTCCGTGCACTAGCAGCTGCCAAACAGCTGCCACGACATTCCGGGTGCTTGCCGGGGTCCTTTCCGGATTTTCTGCAGACGCTAGAGTTTTCTCTGTGGACTGGCCCTCGCGCCCGATTTGGATGTTTTGCATTGTCTATCCACCGATCGATGCCGGACATGTGCGTGTGACCAGTTGTAGCATCTAGCTCAAGATTCAGCATCTCTAGGCTTTGACAGTGGTGCGTTCGGACACCTGTGCACAGGTTTATGGCCAAAACAGTGATTTTAGGCCAGTTTTAGGACAAACTAACGTTGCGCGTGTGTCACTTGCTGTGAGACGTAGCAGGTGTTTATGTTGTGTTCTTGTCAGTTGTCATCTCTCTCTGCAATCTTACTCATTTTGAGCTTCCTGACACTCTGTACGTGTCCCTACCCAGACCCTTGCAGTTTTGTCTGTGACTTGTGACTATTGTCACACGATGACCTAGCGCTCACGCCTAGTGTTGCGGCAAGTGGTTCTAGGAAGTTTCTAGAATGTGGTTATGATGTGTCTTTCTCCGAGTTTCCCCCTGAGCATGCATTTGACACTGAGGTGGATGCAAATGCAAGTGACAGTCCATCCAACCATGAGCGTCACGTGTGTAGGAAGAGCATGTGGGACAAGCAGCTTGTGCGTATTGAGAAATTGCAGAAACTGCTACACATCTTGAATGCATTACTAAAGGCAAGGGCCCCAAGAGTGCATGGAACCTCGCTGTTGAGGCAGTGCCAGGCGATGACAACATTCACTCTAGCAACAATCTGCTGCGATTGGATTACTTGAAGTGTGATGTATTGTTATGTGAGCTCTTTGTGCACACCTCAGGCAAGCTATGCAAGCATGTGGCTAGACATTTTTTGGTCATGACCCGGCAAAGGTACCTGACAGATGTGGAAAAATGTCGCCGGTGCCGTTGATGCCTTGTTGTTGCAGCAGTTGCAGATGCAGAGAAAGTGGCTGCCACTACGGGGATCAAGGCAGACTGCTCTAGGACAAGACACCTGACAAAATGTCAACGGCGGTGGCGAAAAGGACACTATTGGTGCGGCCACTATAGCCATGGCTACAACAAGTGGAGATGCAGAGGAAACACCTACCGCAATAGCAAGCGGGGTGTATTATGTAGCTGTGGCTGCAACTACAGTCAATACAATTACCCTCGCTATGGCTGAGACGTGGCTGCAACTACTGTTGATGGAGTTATTGCAATTTCTGTAGAAAGTATGGCTACTAAGGCCAGGCTGGGCTGTGGTGCTACTCAGGCTAGCTCTTGCCAATAGAATTTTCCATACTGTAGAGTGTGGTGGAGATGCTCAATGCCACAATCAAACAAAGCACAGCCCGGTCACGAGTGAGCAGAGATCTTCTCCTTCACAGATGTGGAACAATGGCAAAGCAGGTGAGGAGTGGGCCACAAGGAAGCTCAAGACAACCTTGTCAGCCAGCAGTCCAATTATTGCACCTCAGCTCGCAAAGCTGACCTCCACGACGGATTCCGTGGTGACGGCAAGAGTAACAAATGGGTGAAGACAGCCTATGCGCACACACTGCTGCTGCATAGGTTAGCTAGGAGAAAGATGAGGCGATCTGGACGAGTGCACACTGAGTGTGGCATGGTGGGTGTGCAGTTGACAATCCACGGCTAGATCTAATCCCATTATAACAATTCCTCTCCCAAAAAATAGGGTGGTGGGAGGACTGCAAGAGTTCTCACCTCACTGCTCTGATACTAGTAGTTAGTGGAGAATAACAAGGGAGAGAGCATGAGGGAAAGAGATGGCAAGGGACACCATGGATTTTGGTGAAGGTCACGTAGGAATGAAAAGAATANTGCATCGTGCACGAGATGTGGTTTCCGCCACCCATGAGGTCAAACCAGACCTCTCAAGACTAACTAAGAGTGGCTGCTGCCGGAAAACTCCGCCAGCATGACACTAGTTGGATCAGCACCCGGAAAACAACCATGAGCAACCAAACAACCAAGCAGGCATGTTAAAAATTCCAAATCATCCTAAAGTGTATGTGGGCATGCCACCAAAGTTGTAAACAACCAACAAAACATCATATGTTGGATACAAGAGAGTGAGTAGCTGGCCCATGGGCACAAGCACCAGGCTATGTGAATGGCACAGACATCAATAGCGCATGAAAAAACCCCATCACGCTTTAGGCTAATGCTGCATCTAGAAACAACTCTCTACAAAGCTTTATAGCCTTGTTGTCGCTCACGTGGTGACACTAACTAGTCAGCTAGTATCAAGGAAGCATGTGCAAGAAACAGCAAGGGTTAGGCTAGGACAGCGGGTGATGCACATGGCAGTGTTAGATTGTCCTTAAACTGGTCCCAAACCACTATTCTGGCCATAACCCTGCACACAGGCATCCAAACACAACACCGTCTGAACCTATAGATGCAAAATCTTAATCCGGACGCAAAGACTGGTCACACGCACACGTTTGACACTGATGAGAGGAGATAAAATATTAAAAAAAGGCGAATTAGGTCCAAGAGACAGTCCACTGAGAAAAATCTATTGACCAAAGAGCTGTACGCAACACAACACTCCCCCATGACCCGATATGACACATGTCCATACACGTTCATACCTGACACAAATGCGTAACGAGATGCTCAACATTTCATACTCACATACCCCACTCTCAGCCACCTTCAGGCAAGGGGCGAATACTACATAACGAATGGCCACCATAAACTTTCTGCTCGCCACTGCCTTGGTCAGGAAGTCAGCCCACTGCATGTCTGTATTGACCCAGATGATAGAGATCTCTTGTCACTCCACATGTTAATCTCTCCCTGTACATGTTTTCACTTGTGGGTGGCCGTGAGTGCGCAGGGCATGCTGACGCAGGGAGTGGAGGCGATGCACCGTGACGGCTCGCGACCCCTCCGCTCTGCACGCGTAGTCGCCTCCATCCCGCCGGCATGGCCCCTCTCCTCCATTATCTAGCAGCGGACTCATTCTCCAGCTTACATGACCTATGGTGGTCCCCACTGTTTTTCCTGGGTCAAACCTGAACAATCCATAGAGGAACCTAGATTAGTCCTAGAAATCCTGCCTGTTGTTTTGTGTTTTGGTATGCAGGGTAGGGCGCGGACTAGCCGGATTGCGAGCCGGCAAGCTTCACTCGCCGGCCCGCTGGGTGGGTCTCGATCAGAGAGAGTCACCCGTACGAGGGACTCCTCATCACTCCTCAACACTTGTAGTTCGTAGGCGAGGAGCCATGGCTGCCGCCGCAAACCCACACCTAGCGTAGCCTACACTTAACCATTTTTGCTGAAACAAGTTGTGTTGGATTCATCTTTCAATTCTCATGGTATCAGAGCTAGGTTCGACGGCAGATGGTGGCAAATCAGGCAGGCGCCAAGCAAACAAGTGGGTGGCTGAGTGACGAGTGACCGTAGAGCCGCACGGCAACCGCGAGAGCAGGCCGTGTAAGCCCCTAAGAGCGTTGAACGCCTTCCCCTAGGCCGCGCACTGAGAGTGGAAGCGGCAGAAGAGAGGGGAGTGACGCTAGAGGAAGATCGGGGTGGACAAGAGAGCCCAAGCACCGCCGCACCTCACATAGGACGACAGTGGGGTCTCCTGGCCCTAAGGGTGCTCTTGCAGGTCAAGACAAGTCCCAACAGGCACCAAAGGTCAAGATCGGCGATCCCTATCGAGCTTAGGGCTTGTGGCAGAAAACTGGGCCCAAAGTGGGCCCGAAAAATTGCTGCCAAATTTTACTTCGGCAGCAACAAACGGGCAGCCGCGCTAGCACCGCTCTCCTAGCTTGCCCTTAGGTCCCAAGGCGCCATGAGCGCAGTAGCATCCATGCTGGAAGGAGCCAGTGCAAATTTCGGCACAATCACAGGCGCCGGCGACGCTGCCTCTACAGCGATGACGTGGGACGACCTGACCAAGGTGTTGTCCCACAAGGACCTGACGCCGCCGCAGCTTGGTGTGCGCAACTTCCTATCCTGGAATGATGTGTTTCTCTTGTGGGCGGCAGAGCATGGTTTAGGGGATTACTATCTAGCTCCGCCGCCAAACAACACCGACGCACAAGTACTCTCGAGGGAATTCAATGCTCTAGTGCGCGCCCTTCCTGAGGACCAACAATACTCGATCCGCCATTTCCGTTTTGGAGGGGCAGGAGAAGACCCTGAAAACCCTTGCAGTGGGGACCCTAGACCTCACGACGCGTGGAAACACCTTGCCATGTGGAAGGAAGAGCAGGGCATGGCCCTAGTGATCTCCCTGCACGAGAAGCTCCGCAACCTCCGTCCTAAGCCCGGAGCACCAGTTGCCAAATACTGGGACGCCGCCATGGACCTTCGCCGGCGCATTCTTGGCCTCGGGGCATCCTACACCATTCTTGAGTGGCTGGACCCGGTCCTCCTCCACCTCGGCGAACCGTACAAGGACTTCCAGCGTGGCCTGCTTTGGAAGCTGAAGGTTGCTGATATCGAAAACACCGACTTGGCAGAGGTGTTCGAGGAGCTGCGGAACTATGAAGACATCCTGAAAGGCGAGGCACGCGAAGACGAGGGTGCAGCAGCAAGTGCATTTGTGCATCAGGGCGGAGGAAGCACTCCTCCTGTGCAACTTCACCTTGGTGGAGGAGGTGGAGGGGGGCGTGGAAGCGGAGGGGGCAGAGGCGAACAAGGTGGCGGAGGACGTGGGCGCGGTCAAGGGGGAGGAAACCGTACCTGCAACTACTGCAAACAGCCGGGCCACTACTGGCGCGCATGTCCTGTGCTCCAGCGAATCATGACCCCATCCTCACAGCAGAAACGCCCACCAGTGGGGCAGCCACCGGTGCCACTCTATCACCCTCCCGCTTGGACGACATACCCTGCGGCAAGATCCCGTGCGCCGGCACCCTTTGGAGCAGCCACTTTCGTTCTGCCGCAGGTGCAACCTATCATGTACCCACCAGCACCAGCCCTGTCTCCACCGGTGTACCAAGGGTCCCCGTTCCCACCTCCATACCTCAGTGCACCTACCCCAGTTCCAGCGTGGGCGCAGAGGGTGTACGTCGAGACGACCGAGCCACAGCAGCCACTGGCACGGCCGCCAGGACCAGGGTGGAGTGTGCCTGTGGAGCTGCATCCACCGGAGTCGACTAGCATCTCACAGCCGCCAGGTCAGAGGTTGGGGCACACACACATCACATCATCACACACACTGCCAATGCATGAGTGGTTGTTTGACACAGCTGCAAGCCAGCTGTTTGTCACACTGCATGCCACGCCTGATGTTGGGGGTGTGAAGACTGGGTCTGGGGAAGTGTTGTCGGTTGAAGGTATGGGGACTATGGCCCTCCAGGCACCGGGCGGTGTATTTTGGTTGACTGGTGTATTGTACGTCCCGCAGCTGAAAGTCAACTTTCTGTCCGGGGGGCAACTAGACCAACAGGCTAATGTGACAGCACTGACTCAGAGACAGCGGTGCATGCTCTACGATGCCTCTGGTGACTTGCTGGTTAATGGGCCGTTGCATACTGACATGCTGTACAAACTCACCCTATTCCCATACGTCCATTCACAAGTTAACCGACCCCAAGCGCATGTTGTTACAGGCACTGATACAAAACATGCAGACCTCATGCACCGCCGCCTTGCACATCTCAACACAGAAATAGTTGCTGAACTGTTGAAACACATCCCAACCCATGGTCTTCATCCTGATGACTGCCCACATGGCCTCAAGGCCAACACATGTCTAGACTGCCATGAAGGGAAAGCTCACAGACAGACATTTCCCAGATCAGACAGTGAGACCACAAGGCCCCTAGCACTAGTGCATGCTGACCTGACAGGACCAATGCCAGTGGCATCAGTCCAGTATGCTTCCCTGTACGTGCTGACTCTCACTGATGACTACAGTCGTTTTTGTTGGGCTTTCCTGCTCAAAACCAAAGCCGATGCCCAGCGCGCAATTGCTGAATGGATCCCGCTTGCTGAACGACAGACAGGTTGCTCCCTCCTAAAGTTGCGAACCGACAGGGGAGGGGAGTTCCTTGGTCCACTGACTGCAGAACTGAAAGCCAAAGGAGTGGAACATCAAACCACGGCTCCGCACACTCCACAACAAAATGGAGTGGCGGAGCGATGGCATAGAACCCTGGGTGATGCACTGTGTACACTGTTGACTGAGTCCAGTCTGTCATTTGGCTTTTGGGAGGAGGCAGTGAAGCACATCACCTAGTTGTGGAAC
>SZWC01013069.1:2445-26135 GCA_023375785.1 Penium margaritaceum
GGGGCTGCTGGAGGTCATGAAGGGAACGGAATTCCTCGACGAAGGGATGGCAACGGAAGCGGAGAAGGAGGCCTCCACAAAGAACAACACGGAGGCGCTCATGCTGCTGGTGTCCGGGACATCCGAGTCGCTGTGGGGCTACTTCCAGGGCTGCAAACTCACATCTGAACCTTGGCAAAAACTCCGTGCCATCCATTAATTTAAGTTGCTAGCGAACAAATATTTGCAGTGAAGCGACTCTTGACAGTGAGAATCGAGGAGGGAGATAATGTCATCACCACCATGCAGCAGATCGAGTCGCTCGCCTCACAGTGCAACGATGTGGGGTGGAAGATCAACACGCAGCTGTAGGCGATAACCCTCCTCATGGCCCTTCCTGACAGTTGGAGCCCTCTCATTACAGTGTTGGGAGGATGGGCAGAGAACAAGCTCACCTATGGCGCGGTCGTAGAGTACATCCGCAACGAGGCGTAGCGACGAAGCTACGGGGAGTCCTCGTTGTTCTCATCGGCCCTCGTCACCAAAACGTGTGGTGGCGGAAGTGGGGCCAAGGGAGGTGGCTGACATGGCGGCATTCTAAGTGTTAGCCACCTGACTGACAAGGGGTACGAGGTGCTCTTTAGGAGAAGAGGGGTAGTCGTGTGGAAGGACGGTGGCGGCGAGCCCGTGCTGGAGGCTAAGCGCGAGGGAGGCCTCTACATTGTGGAGACCAAGGTGATCCCCGTGGCGACAGATTCAGCACACTTACAAGAACACATAGTCAACCTGGCCAAAGGAGGGGGAGCTGATCTGGAGCTCTTGCACCGACAACTGGGGCAATCCTTACCCGCAGTCGTGAAGGAGATGGCAAAGTGCGAGCTGGTACGCGGCCTCATCATCGATGGAGCGGAAGAGGCAACAAATGCAGCAGAGCACAAAAAGTGCGAGCCTTGCATTTTGGGCAAGGCGTGGTGCAAACCGTTCAATGAGAACGTAAATTGCACCTCCGACCTACAAGAGGTCGTGCACAACGACGTGTGTGGACCATTCAAGATGGCGTCAAAGAGCGCCGCGCATTACTTTGTGACCTTCATTGATGACTACAGCAGGAAACCCTCCGTGTACTTCATGAAGCGGAAAGGCGAGGTCCTGGACCGGTTGAAGGAGTACGTCGCCGCAGTGGAGAGGCCGACTGATCGGAAGGTCAGTGCGCTACGCAGTGACAACAGCGGAGAGTACGTGGGCTGCAGTGGGTGGATGAAGAAACAGGGCATAAAGTGGCAACAAAGTACGCCGTATGCGCCTCAGTCAAATGGCGTGGCGGAGCGGGTGAACCAGACGTTGCTGAACATGGTATGGACCATGTTGGTGGATGAGGAATTTCCGCAAAACTTCTGGGCAGAGGCTGTGCGTACGGTGAGCTACACCATCAACCTCACTCCTACAGAGGTGCTGAAGGGGAGGAGTGGCTGGAAGACGCCGCATGAGGTTTGGAGCAGGCGCAAGCCAAGTGTGGCACACCTGAAAGTGTTCGGGTGCAAGGCGCATGCGGTGGTGCAGGCTGCACAGAAGTGTGAGAGTAAGCTGGAGCCGAGGGCAAATCCGTATCTCTTCCTTGGCTATGAGAGCGCACATAAGGCATATAGGCTCTACGACATTTGCAAGGAGGAGGTAATCCGCAGCCGAGATGTCGAGTTTGACAAGCAGTAGAGCTACATCAGTAGCAACAAAGCAGGCGTGGTGAACTCCCAAAAGACGAGGGAGTGGTTCCAGCTCCTTGATTACAAGAAGGAGCCGGCGGATGCCGAAGTTGAGGATGCACCAACAGAGAGCGAAGGTGCACCAATGGTGGCAGCCGATGCGGAAGACTCTGATGAAGATCAAGCTGATAAGGAGATCCACTGGAAGGATCCGGCGGATGAGGCACCTAGGGTGCCAAGGCGTGCACTCCCGGCAGAGTGTGCATCGGGCGTCGGTGGAAAAACCATCGGACACGCCGGTCATTCCGGTGATGCTTTGCCAGAGCGAGAGAGATCCTTGGGGAGCCGTCCGGTTGATAATTTACAGGAGCGTGCTGAGTGGGAGGGATCGCAGCAGAACGACGATGCGCCACCAAAACTACCGCGCCGTAGCGGGAGGCAGCGAAAAGCGGGGAAGCGCTTTGATGCAAGCACCGGTCAATGGATTGGCATGAAGCGGTGCATGCTGCATCAACGGAGCCGACTACAGTGCAAGAGGCGCTTGTACGGCCCGAAGGGGATCAATGGGACTCAGCCATCAAATCGGAGCTGGCGTCCATCACGGAAAACGATACGTGGGAGCTGGTTGACAGGCCGAAAGATGCCAAGGTCAACGGCTCAAAGTGGTTCTTTAAGAACAAGTTCACAAAGGAAGGTTTGGTTGACAAATACAAGGCGCGGCTGGTGGGGAAGGGATACGCACAGCGTAAGGGTGAGCACCATTATGAGACATTCGCTCCCGTTGCCAAGTTCACAAGAATCCGGGCGTTCCTTGTGGTAGCGGCCGCGAAGGACATGGAACTCCACCAAATGGACGTAAAGACGGCCTTCCTCAACAGCATCATAGACAAAGAGATCTACATGGAGGTGCCAAAGGAGGTGGAGGCACCGGAGGGCAAGGTGTGTAAGCTGCGGAAGTCCGTGTACGGGCTAAGATAATCGCCCAGATGCTGGTACCAACACATGGATAGCTTCATGGCACAACTCGGCTTCAAGCACTGTGAGGCGGATCACAGCGTGTATGTGCAACGCGACAAAAAGCTCTATCAGATTGTTACACTCTATGTGGACGACCTGATTGTGTGCTCGACGGATTTGCCGAGCCTACAACAGCTGAAAGAGCAGCTGAGCAGCAGATACCAGATGTCCGACATGGAAGAGCTGGAGTACTACCTCGGTGTGAGCATCACGCGGAACTGGAGGGCGCGCACGCTTGAGCTGGGACAGGCCAAATACGTGGCCGAGGTGTTGAAGCGGTACGGCATGGAGGACTGCAAACCAGTTGGCAGTCCAGTCTCCATGACTTGTGACCTCAGTGCGGAAATGGCGCCGCAAACAAAAGAAGAGCGGGAGGATATGGCAAGGGCGCCCTACCAATCGGTGGTGGGCAGCCTCATGTACGCCATGGTGGCGACTCGACCAGACCTGGCCTATGGGGTGGGCAAAGTGAGCAGGGTCGTGGCTGATCTAGGGCCACTACACTGGCAAGCGGTCAAGAGCATCCTCCGCTACCTGCAGGGGACGTGGCATGCGCGCTTGAGGTTCGACGGCAAGGGGCGGGCAGACCCCTTGCGTCTGGTCTGCTACACGGACGCAGACTACGCTGGCGATATGAACAAGTAGAAGTCCACATCCGACTGCCTGTTCTTCCTCGCAGGTGCAGCGGTCTCGTGGTGCAGCAAAAAGCAAGACTGCGTCGCCACCTCCACAGTGGAAGCAGAGTACATCGCGCTGGCCAAGGCGGTCAAGGAGGCGGTGTGGCTTCGCAGGTTGCTCGGGGAGCTGGGCGTGCCGCACAGGAGCCTGCAATGGTGCAAGAGGATAACACCGGCTCAATCTCGCTGGCCAACAACCCAACGCAGCACAGGAGGATAAAGCACATTGACGTGCATTATTACTATGCACGGGACATGGTTAAAAAGAGACACATGGTGCTGTAGCACTGCAGCACGCACAACATGCTTGCGGATTGCTTGACCAAAGCGCAACACGTGGACCGGCACGCATTGAGCGTGGCCGGACTTGGGATGACTAGCTATGATGGGCTGGAGGGTGCAGCAAGAGATGAGTGAGAGCAGGCAGGAGCAGTGGGCATGTTAGGTGAAAGGGAGAGAACGTTGAAGATTTGCCCCTCTGCATGCCCAAGTGCGGCGACGGGAGGCGACAACGAGCCGCCAGAGAGAGAAAATTCCTCGTCGATGGATCTGGCGACTTGAGGATTGCTCGGATCCTAAAATGTAGGTTTTCTTCTGAAAGTTGACGAGTTGCTGAATCTGGTGGAAGTTGTTTCACCTGATTCGGACAAGTCATAAGGAAGATATAAGCTTCCAAAGTTGGGTTGTACGCGGCGGCTCTGGGAGTCGGCCGCGGTTTGACTGGAGGTGGATCCACCTGACCGAGTAACAAAAGTCCATCTGGAGATTTTGCTCCGGAAGGGCTGCCGAGGCGTCCGGTGAATGATCCGTCAGATGCCAGTAGTGCATTTTGTTACTGAGGGACAGCCAAATATCTGGCTTGGCGTTCGGAACTCAGAAGTACATTTTGTTACTGGGGGACGGGGTCAAAATTCTGACTACAGGTCCGCGAACAGGTTTCGACCCACATCCATCCCCATCACCAAACTCGATGATTAACTTATCAAAACAGACCGCAAAGGCGCAAGAGGCACTGTCACTAATCATAGGGACATCTGCGCCTCCAGAATGGCGTTTTGATGTGTCCTTGATCTGTCAAGGCGCCTCGGCGGGCGACGTGGTGCGCCCCGCCGAGTGAGCGTCTGGTTTGGGGTGCTACGCTTCGACTGACGTATCGGGAGCTACACTTTTCCGAATCGTGCACAGTTTGGTGCGTTGGAGAGCTCATGACTAGCCCTAAAAATGTTTAGGTAATGTCCATGTTCAAAAACTAATTCAAAATCGCGTTATTCCCTTTGCAAAAGTGACTGTCTCACAAATGCATTCAACTCCCAGAAACATAGCGTGAGGTGACCAGAAAGCTCACGCTTAGACTCAGAACATGCACAAAACATAGCCGTGGGCCAAGCAGAGCCTTCGGACCACGTTGGAACCACACACCGATTTCTGACAGTAAGATCCAGAAGCATTTCATTTGTGCATACATCGACAAGGAAAGCTTGCCCTTTGGGACAAGGTATTGTGCGAAATGATTCTTTATCCCATTGCACTTTTTCCTCCTAAAGCACATGATTTCTGTTCAAGCTGAAGGGTCCCATTCCTGGTCAAACTGGTGGTGCTCACATTGTCAAACTAGGAAATGTTGGCTTCTTTTGTGTCAACCCAATCTCATTTGCCAGTTTCCACAGAATGTGTGCCGGTTTCATTGCTTCTACATCGGTCATGTACTCAGGCAGGCTTCCATTGTGCCCAAGAAACTACTTCACCGCTAAGCACATTGATGTACCCTGATGTTTACTCCTAGTCATCCACACTACCTTTTTTACTCCACATCCACATAGCCATTGGGGAATCATCCTTGACAACTACTCCCAACATGATCCATGACTGCTCTGTCACGTTGATGTAGCAGAGGATTCTCTTGACCACTCAAAAATGGAGCAGCCCTTGATGTGGAATGTAAAGGTTTGCTTGCCCCTCGTTGAAAGAAAAGCCAGGCCACTCTGCTACCGTGGCATGCATGATGTTTCAGACTGGGGGCTGGTGTGGTTCTCTAGACATTTTCTCCTTGCATTCTGTAACCGGGGCTTTTCACAAGAGTCATGAACGGGGTGGATCCACTCCGTCCCAAGAACAGGTTGGATCCACTAAGAATTCAGGAAGTTATGCCCGGCAAAAGGTAATACTGGCCAAGGGGAAAAACAAGTGTCCGGAATTCATCCACCAGGAATTTGTGTAATTAGAACACACATCTTGATTAACCTTAATCTGTTTCAATTTATTCCATACCATCAGAAATTTTTGTTGAATAAAACTCAAATATTCCCTTAGGTAGTTGCTTGAGCGTTTCACGGATAGAAAGTCACCAATTTTCTTAGATATTGAGTGGCCAACATAGTATCATCAATAATTTAATGCGCATTTTGTATTCATATGAAAAGCTTCATGCACAGCACATCTCTAAAGGATATCATAGCCTCATGCAATTTTTAAAATCCTCTTGGAGCAAAACAGTCGTATGTATCCTTTCTATTGAGTTTCAATGTAATCTATTTTATCTAATTCCTACACTGCTACTCAACCTTCAGTTTTCCATTTCAAAAAAGGTGAGAGGCTTCAATCAATTGATAAAAATGAATTTCAATCTAATGAAAACTTTGAGAAAAAGATTGATTGATGTGGATAAAATAGCAAGGGTTTAGAATTCAGAATTGCTCTTGTAAGAGGGTAAAACATCAAAGAATAAATCATTTTCATGACCTTGTAATGAACTTAAATGTATCGAGAAAAAATTCCTTTTCATCAATATGGATGAAAGATTAAAATGGGGAGGTTTGTGGCTTGGCATTGACATTAGTGATGAACTCCTTCATTTTCCAAAAAACCGGTGAAGGGACACAAAAGTACATGAGACAGAGAATCACCCTGGTTATATCTCTAGTGGGACTACGTGCCAATGTTTTGCTTTGGTAGTATAAATTCCAACAAGGGAAGAAAAGAAAAATCTTGAAAGAAGAGGGTGGAAGCATTCAATTGAGTAACGCAGTCATGAAGAAGCATAAGTAGTTGCTGTAGAAATATTTTGAACATGTTTTATGTACAATTGAATTCAATAATCATGATAAATGTTTTCTACGTCTGCACAGATCAAAATTGAAATAACTCTTAAGCTATATTTGAAAAATGGAACCAATTGAAACAGGTGTGCGATGTTTAACTTGGGATCAATTTATAGGAAATAAGTGAATTAGTGATCACATCAAATAACCGAAGGAAAAGAAACAAAAGCTATGAGAAAAACAGGTAAAATACGAGAAGGTTCTTAGGTTTGGGAAGGCAATAGGTGAAGGTACATAAGAGGATGAGTAAAAAAAAGTCAGCAACTTCCATCAAATGTACCTTAATGTACCTTATACCACGTTGTAGAATGTAAGATGTGCATAGGAAACTGGTTAGAAACACGTACAAGCCATAGGAGAGCGACTGATGAAGTTTTTCATAAGAAAGATGCTATTCAAGTGTAGGAAAGCAGAGACAAACAATGAGGGCGAGTAGAAAAAAGGAAAACAACAATTTGAGAAGTATTGTATGTGAGAAATAGGAAGATCAACATCTTCCAGTTGTACAAACGGATAAAAATACAACCCTTCTCTGTATGTGAAGATACAGTTTATAAGAGGAAGATGGGTGAGTGTGTTCGGAACCATAAATGGACTGGTGCCTTTTTTTCCAGTTTTCAATTCCATAATCATTTTAGCCATGCTTCTCTGAAGGATTTCCATATCACAGCCATAGATCTGAAATCTGCTCTGAAAACAATTGTGACCAGGAGAAAGATTGAATCATCATTTTGCATCATCAATGATAATGTAAAAATTATGTGAGATATGAATGATTGTGAATATGTCAATGGTTTTGAGAATTCCAATATTTGTCTTTGATTAAATTTGCTAAGCACATGGATATGTTAGTTTCCATCAGCTATGGATTCTTCCTCACAGATTATCTGAATTAAAATTCGGACAATAAAACTCATCATTTTACAATTTCCAGCAAGAATTTCCAATCTTTATGAAAACAAGGACATTCAAACATAACTTTAATCCTTTTAATCCAAAATCATAGTTAGATGCCCCTGAGAGGCAGCTGATTTAACTTCTAGAGTTAGGATATATTTCTACAATGTTAAAGGCAAAGATTGTACACTTTTCCTCCTCCTTGTTGGGTCTACTATTCTATTTCACAAGAATTAAAAAATAGCGTACTTGAATTCAAATTACACTCAACATTGGTGTACAAAAGCTACTTTTTCAGTAAATATCATGATTGGAAAACTACAAAACTATGAAACTTGCAAGAATTCATGATTGAATAACACTAATTGTGGAAGGAGAAGAATAAAACAAGTTAACGTTATAATTTGAAACAATCACTTGTAACATAAAACAATGCATTATTTTGGCATTCATACTGTTTGAGATTATCACCATGGATCATGAAAGAATTTTTAATATCAAAGACTTTTCTAGCTACAACCTCTAGTGGTTTTATACTACTTGCCTTTGGAAATTTGGAAAACGTTTTCACAGTCTATACTATTGTACCACTATTGACAAGCCATGTTTTTCTAGATTTTTTTTGTTTTTTCCGTACACATCTTGAGCTTCCCTGCTAGTTTTTCCACGAGTATGTGCAACATTTTGATGCATAGTTCTTTCAATCCACGATCAGATGAGGTTAGGATAAGCATAGGAGAGGCAGCCTTGTTTTATGTTAACTCAAGGTAGAAATAAAATAAATGAATTGTATTGGAAACCAAGAGAAAATAAATAAGTTAGGCCCCGTACATGAGGGTTAAACTAATTGACCAATCAATGTTTTGTATGGGTAAAGCGTGACTGTTTGTTTTCTTGAAAATGTAGTTTTTACCTCCTATTTGAAATAAGTTTCTCTCTTTCATACAATTTTGGCCCGAAACTGAATGAAAGTTATGCAAGATTCACATGAATTATTTGACATCACACAAAGTGGCCAGTCGTTTTGTCTTATTTGACCATGTTCACATATAAACGTAGGTAATGTAGGAAATAAGCTAAGGGGGTACTTTGTATCGTGCATTGTGGATGAAATTCCATATCCTGAAATGTTCAAACATGCAACCACAACGCTTGGGAATGTGAAAATTCTTCCAAGAATACCTGTGCTGGCATTGTAGAAGTAGATAAGAGTAAAAGAAGCAGCATACGTGGAAAGATGTGAGCCATGGGCTCACAAGATTCAGGCAATTGGATAAACAATGGGTTGGGCTGTAGGATACAAAATAAAGAGGAAGAGAATGGAATCAGACATAGGAGGATTATGGGAAGGGAGACACTTGAAAGACAAAGAAGGGAAGTGAGAGATGATGGTAATAGCACAATATGACAGGAATAGGAAAGATTCAAAAAGTGAGGCAAGATAAGGAGAGAAAAGAAAAAGAGATGTTTACACAGAAAGAGAGAGAGAGAGAGAGAGAGAGAGGGAGAGAGAGAGAGAGAGAGAGAGAGAGAGAGATAGAGAGAGAGAGAGAGAGAGAGAGAGAAAGAGGGAAAGTATGAAGAATAGAGAGAGAGTGAGACAAAGAGAAATCTTTAAGTGGATAAAGAGATATAAATTGAAAGAGAAATAGAGGGAGAGAGAAAGAGAGAGAGGGAGAGAGAGAGAGATAGAGAGACAGAGAGGGAGAGAGAGAGAGATAGAGAGAGAGAGAAAAAGATATATAGAGAGATAGAGAACGAGAGATGGAGAGAGGGATAGACAGAGAGAGAGAGAGAGGGAGAGAGAGAGAGAAAGAGATAGATAGAGAGAGGGAGAGAGAGAGATATATAGAGAGAGAGGGAGAGAGAGAGAGAGGAAGAGAGAAAGAGGGAGAGAGATGGTTTTATAGAAAGATAAAATGATATGTGGACATAAAAAAAATGGCAGTGTACGAGCAGAATGGTCAAAAGCAATCACGATGAAGTCTAAGAAAGAAGAATAAAAGATGTAGATGGGGCCAAAAAAATGAAGGCACAAGACATGCAACATGCACATGTAGTGCAAAATAGGATAATAGCGTGGGAAAAGCCATAACATATAAAAATGCACAATAACAAACAACTAGATACCGTACAGCCAGGAATATTTTTCTATAATAGTTATTCTATCCCCCTTAAGTTTTCCCTCAAAAATTGTAAGGCTGATGGACGAATTCCTTAAGAATTTTCACCTGCAGAGTATAGCATGAGTAGGGATTGAAACAGGAATTTTTTAACATCATGAACAGGTTAAAAAAAACACATCTCAAGATAGGTGCTGACTCGCGTTCTGAGCCCACGGGCCACCATCAGTTGCTCTCCTAATGTACGACTTAACCTCAGGTTCAAAATTTCAGAAGTTTAAACCAACGTTGCCAATCAACAAGGCCAAAATGTATGTTAGCTTGTCCGTGGATCCGAACAATGGACGAATATAAACGTTCAAGTATTTTTTGGAAAAGGCTAATGAACGGCTCCTAAAGAGACTCAAAGCAGCCAAAATAGGGAGAATATAAGAACCGCAGAAAACCTAAACAAAACATGGACGAATATGCCTAGCAGTACAGTGTTTGGAAGAAAAGTAGTAAGGAAATTATACAAAAGAATAAGCAAAGACAGTCGAAGAGCGAGCACAAGAGAGATAAAGGAGGAAGGGAGAGGGAAAGAAAATCAAAAAGAGATGAGGTTTGAGGGGATCTGCCTAAGGGGAGAAAGGGAGAAGGGAGAGGTAGATAGAAAGAAAGAGATACAAATCAGAAGAAAGAGATATCAAGGGTTCTGAAGAAATATAAATAGGGAGAAAGATAGATCAAGGCTCCATCTCTCCTCCTCTATCAAGAGAGAGGGAGAGAGAGAGAGAGTAGTAAATAGAGATAGAGAGAGAGAGAGGAGGAGAGAGAGAGAAAGAGAGAGAGAGAGAGAGAGAGAGAGAGAGAGAGAGAGAGAGAGAGAGAGAGAGAGAGAGAGAGAGAGAGAGAGAGAGAGAGAGAGAGAGAGAGAGAGAGAGGGAGAGAGAGAGAGAGAGAGAGAGAGAGAGAAAGAGAAAAAGAGAAGGAGGGAGGTAAAGAACGAAAGAGAGAGATAGAGAGAGAGATAGATACATAGAGAGAAAAGAGAGACAAATATGATAGAGATTAAAAGAGAGATATAGAGAGCTATGTAGAAAGAGAGATAGAGAGAGGGAAGAAGAAGAAGACAAGGGAGTGAGAGAGAGGAGAGTGGGTGTTGAAGAGACGTTCGACGTGGGGAGAGGAAGGAAGAGATTTGGAAAGAAAGATAAAATTAAGAAGAAATGTAGAGATAGAGAGAGAGAGAGAGAGAGAGAGAGAGAGAGAGAGAGAGAGAGAGAGAGAGAGAAAGGGAGAGATAGACACAGAGAGAGTGAGAGGTCACGTTTTTTGGATGGGGAAAGGGAGGAGAAGTGTGGGGAATGTCTTGTGGGATGAGGGGAACTCAGGAAATGGGGAAAGAAGGCAGAGGGGGAAAACCATGTGGAGGGGCAATGGAAGCATTAGGGGGGATGGAAAGAGGATAAAGGGCGGAAAACTATACAGAGAAAGAAGAAAGAAAAAGATTGATATATATATATATATATATATATAGAGAGAGAGAGAGAGAGAGAGAGAGAGAGAGAGAGAGAGAGAGAGAGAGAGAGAGAGAGAGAGAGAGATGGCTTTGGATGGGGCATGTCGTGTCAGGGAGATTTAGAGAGAGAAATAGGAAGAGAGAAAGATGAAGAGAGATATACATATATATATGTATATATATATAGAGAGAGATAGAGAGAGAGAGAGAGAGAGAGAGAGAGAGGAAGAGATATAGATAGGGGGAGGGGTTTCAAAGGGGGATTATGTTTTGTATATAATGATTCAGATAAATGGAGAGAGGGATATAGAGGGATAGATAAAAAGAGAGATATAAAGATAAAAAGATTGAGAGAGAAAGAGAGAGTGAAGAGGAAGCCCACCTCAACCGAGATTGAGGTGGCCTTTGAGTGAGGAATACTATGAGAAATATTGTGAGAGATATGTAGAAACAAGAAAGAGATAGTTAGAGAAAGAAAGGGGGAGAGTTAAAGAGGTAAGGGTGAAGAAGGTTTGGTATATAGGATAGGAAGGATAAAAGGGAGATACATATATATATATATATGTATAGACACATATATATCAGTGGTCCCTCCCCCCCCCCGCTCCTCCCCTCCATATCAGTGATCAATCACAGTTTTGTGTCCGTGAAAGAAAGAGAGAGGAGAGAGAGAGAGAGGAAGAGAGCGAGAGAGAGAGAGAGAGAGAGAGAGAGAGAGAGAGAGAGATAGAGAGAAAGAGAGATAGAGAGAGAGAGAGAGAGAGATGAAGAGAGATAGAGAAAGAGGGAGGTTTAGGAATTCCAGGAAGAAGGGAACGTGGAGTTTAGTCAGAGAGGGAGGAAAGGGGCGTTTTCCGATAGGCAGGTGAAGACGTAACTTGGGAGGGGAGTAGTGCAAGGTTAGGCTCCCTTGCAAGGGAGAGATGAGAAATGTAGCAGGTAGGGGTTAAAGGGGAAAGGATGGGAGAAGGAGAGAGGAAAATGTGTCAGAACGGAGGGGTGAGAGGATTCATGGGTGGAAAAGGGAGAATATAGAGGGAGAAAAGGAAAGAGAGAGACGAAGAGGTAAAGGCAGTTAGTGGATGTGGTGGAGGAGAAGGAGGAGGAGAGGGCAAGAGTTTGGGAAGGATGGAGGAAAATTGGATGTTTTGGTAAGAAGGGAGAGAAGGAGAAGGGTATGGTAGAGGAGGAGGGACAGGCGGAAGAACACTTGTTGGAAGCATAGAATGAGAGAATGAGGGAGAATGCAAGAGGGGTGAGTTGGGATAGGGAGTGGGGGGGATGGCTACACAAAGGTAAGGGGGGGGGGGTTGACTGTTGGGGAGGGAGTGACGAGAGGGGTAGGGCGTGAAAGGGAAGAGAAGTTCAAACAACAAGGGAAAACTAGGAGGATGGAGAAGGCATGATTGTAGGACATGGAAGGGAAAACCGCACCTTGGAGGATGACAGAGGTAAGAGATGAGATGGACATAAAGAAAAGGAAAGCAAGTGGAGGAGAAGGACCAAAAAAAGGCAAAGAAAGGAGGAGGAAGCAGAGCAAGTATGGAGGGGAAAGGTAAGCAACAAGGAGGGGGTGATAGGGTGGGTGATGGGATTGAAGATAGGAAGATGGGAGGAGGGAATGAAGAGTTGGGAGAAGGAGGACAAGGGGGAGTGGAAGCGGGTTTAGGAATTGAAGAATGGAGATGATAACTGTCAAATTGAGAGGGATTTGAGGTAAGGGGAAAGGTTACCTAGGTATGAGATGAGAAAGGGTCATGTACGCCATATTATGAAAACAGAAGAGATGAGCAAAATAAGTTGCAGATTTTGGATGTTTTTTGGGGATTTAGTAGGCAATGAGCTGTGGAAACGGCAAGGAGCAAATGGAGAGGGCACTTGGATCAATGTGCACAAATGAGAGGATAAAGCGAATATGGATTTTTTCAGTCAAAAGGATCTATTGGAAGCTTCCTTCTACCTTGAATGCTTAAAAAATTCACTTTATTACCTCTGAAGAGATATAATCCCTTGCTTTAATTTATGGAGGGTTTAAATGATGTTTTTGCATGTGTTGTTAGGACCAAATGAAGACAACGCATGTGGAAAACCTTCAATGGGATATTTATCAAGGTTACGCTTCTTGTACGAATTTTGAGTAACGCTTCATCTGTGCATGCTTATTTCTTTACCCTTTTGCATTCGTAAGTGAGATAAATTTTTAGTATAACTTGGTTGAAAAGTCCAATTTATGGTCTAAATCATATTACTCATGTAAGTGAATGAATATCCTTAAGGACTGCTCCCATTTTTTCATTTTTTAGAAATTGTTGGACATGAGAGCCATGAGTTCTAAGAACATATTCATGGTTGTTTCCTCTAATTGTTTGTGTATAAGAGTACAAGAAATGGTTAGTTTTGCAATCACATCATGCGTGGGAAAGGATAGGCTTGTTTGTTATCCGGTTTGCTAAATGTTTTTTAGTAATTCCTAGCATTTTTTTGGTGTTTCCACTTAGAAAATAGTGATTGAAGGCAAGATCTCTCTTGGTAAGTTGGTTCTGTACAAATGTAGTGAGCTTGTTCTCACAAACTTTGAATTATTGTAGAAGTTTCCCATATGTACAAAATTTTTGCATTGTTTCACAAACTGTGCAGTCCCTTGATGCATAGTTGTTGGGAATAGCAGCATAAGCTTTTCATGTCTGAGTTGTTTGTTTTTCAAGGCTTGTGCATGAATAGTCCCCTCATTGCATGTGTACCAATCGCGTAGGATTGGTAAACATGCTGAATTTGGTATCCTTCTTTGCCCTGCACCCCATGTCATAATATGATATAGGTGGAGAATACAGGATACTTGCCTTGGATCTGACCTACAAGTATGATTCCCGCTTTCAAGAGCTTAAGATCTTATACTTCCCATAATTCTTGGTTGTGGTTTCCAACTTTGAAAGATTATTTATTTCCACTTTTTAGTAACTTCAATGTTCTAAATACAGTTCATCTCCTCTTCATCTTCTCGATCACACGCATTTTAAATGGGATTTAGAATTTGTAATCGTTTCCTATATTGAGGACTTGCTCCAATAGTTTTCCTTATCTGTGGTGCATAGAAACAATGATTCCTGCTTTAGCTTAGTATTGAGGATAATCGAGGGGATTGCGACGTTAGTGCTTTACATTCTGGCATGCACGGTGTGTGTGTGGCTCAGCTCAAACCCATCTCTTGAATGCTCTCTCTGTCAAATCGTATGCGGAAGATATATCTTGGGTTTTTCAGACCAATCTCCAGTTTTTTGTTTTAATTGGTTCTTTTTGTAACATAAATATGGGTAGAGCACCTTCAACATGACCAATACGCATGAAGAGGTATGACAATGCAAAGTTAAGAGGGAGTCGGGTTCTTAAATTTCAGGCTAGATGCAAGATATGTATAGACTAGTGACTTCTGCTTGTTTATATCTTACACCTTAAGAAAAGGATAGTAGAAGAAATGTTTTTTTGTGCAATAACCACATCCCTTACCAGAACAAGCGCACTATATCCACCTTTCTCCAAAAACACCCACAGTTTTCAAAACAATACTGATTAAATAAGTGAAAAAAAAACATTTTCTGTTCCAGATTCCTATTTGCACTCTCTTGGATAATGTTTGTTTTCATTAGTTATTTGAAGTACTTGACATAACTGACTTCAAACGTCTCTTCAATTATTGGTATTGGAGTATTTGGCAGCAGTACAGGTTTTGAACTCAAGAATTTGATGGCTCTTGACACACTATGATGAAATTTGCATGACTATGCTACACAAAGAGCGCCAAGAATCTAGGAAAAAAAAAGCTGATTCTTAGGGTATATTTTGGGATGAAACGGGTTGTCTAATAAATCTTTTAACTTTCAATTGGACGATTAACATTTTCTATCATAAGAGGGATGCAAATGTGTTTCTATTCAATTTCTTGCATTGGTTTTTCTGATTCATTGAAAACTTTCTGGGGATGTGAGTCATTTGGGCCTCCCTGTTGGTCAAGTGAGAGAGATGGACATGTAGAAGAACCTTGAAATCAGCTGTGTAGTTTGTGTGAAGATTTTAAGCTTCATCACAAAAAGGAAGTCCTAAATCATGGATAGATGTGAACATTTTGTGATGAAATGATGAATAAGCATCATTGTGCTTGTGAGCCCTTTAGACCTTATGTCCCGTATCTTGGTTAGTCTTAAAAAAAATCTTCAATTTGAAGTTTATTTTGTTTTTTGATTATCAATCAAAGAGGATGCATGAAGGTAACTTTCTCTTTAGACAACTCATGTGGTAGGACAAAAATGTCTTCCGGTGAATTTTCGCATCGGAGTGAAACACTTCAATTTAAACAATTTATTTTCATGATCTAACCTGTGTTGAATCACTTCAGGCCTAAGATTATGTCCTAAATGTCTTTCAAAAAGCACTAGGCCCAACAATTATGTGTTTTCCAGTCCTCTACCAAGAACGTCCAGCACGACGTCCCGGCGCGTTACAACCGCATGGCCCTAGTTGAGGTTGGTGACCGTTGATGAGAGGATTGCTTCTTGAAAGCTGGCTGTACAAAACCTGACTATTGTGTTCCACATCATAGTTTTTCCATTTTATTAGATTTTTATCTTCGCCTTTTTGTTGGTGATGATCAAGGATTTCCTTGACTTTGTACTCATGCTTGATGTTTAATATCATGGGTGGTGGAGCAGGTGCCATGCGTCCAAGGAAATCTTGTGCTGGATTGATGTAACAATGGAGTCTGCTGATGTAGAAGATTGGGTGTATCTGCATGTTGTTAAGTAGTCAGAGTGCGCAACTCCAAGATGTTGACAACCTTGTTTCCTTCACAATTGGAGTGCATATATCCAAGATTTTGAAAGGCCCTAACCATTGGGGTTTGAGTTTTGGATTGACAGATTTGCAAATTTTGACAGTCGTGGAGCTGTACAAAATTGTCACCTGTCTTGAAATCTTATGTTTGTTGATGTTTATTGGCTTGCCGCTTCATAGTTGCTTGCGTCTTGGCAAGATTTTGACGAGTTTCTTCCAAGATTGCGGAAACGTTTTGCCAATGTGTGTTGACAACGAGGATGTTGTTTTACGGTAAGCAAGTCTATCAGGGTGGTTAGTTCTTCTCCATAAACCAACTCAAACCGTCTTCTTCATGTTTCAATAGATGTTGCCAAATTGTATGCAGCCTTTGCAATGGCAGCTTGACTACCTAGTTGTTGCTGTAAGGTTCACGTAGAGTTTTGAGAAGTTGTTCGAGCATTTGGTTGGTTTGCTCGGTTTGTCCACCACTGTGGATGGAACACCGTTCAAATTTGAAGTCTGCTCCCATACCGGTGCATCAAATCCTGCCAGATCTGGCTCGTGAACCACACATCTTGAAGGCCTTTCATCAATTGTGGGACCCCATGTAGTTGGATGATTTGTTGACAGAATAGTCGCACTACTCCTTTGGCTTTTACATCCGTGGTGGTTGGAATGAAGTGCCCCATCTCATTGCTTTGAGAATCTGTTGGCAATGAAAAGTATAGCATCAAACCCCTCTGGTGTGACTGGCAAACCGGTAACAAAACATATGGAGATGTCGGTCACGTTCTCCCCGGTATTGGTAGTGGTTGTAGTAGTCCTTGTTTTTTGGTGCATAGACTCTTGTGTTGCTGACAAAGGTCACAACATTTCTAGAAGTTAGCAATTTCAACCCCCATTTCGTTCAACCTGTGATGCTTCGCAAGCTTTTTCACATTCTTGTCGACTCCAAAGTGGCCTCCTCAACAATTTTCATGGCATTCCTCTAGAAGCATGCGCTGTAGCTCCTCAACGTTGGGGACGACGACTTGATTTCTATGCTTTTGGCACTAATAGGAGTCTGCAAAGTGGAACTTTGTCTTGTCTTAGTGTTTGTAATCCACGTAGCCGCATGCAAATAAATCTCCTTGTACGGGTCTGCTTGAATCTGTAATGCATTGACCTCCGCAAGATCGGGCCAATAGCTTAACGCATCCACTGATTTTTTCTTCCCTGGCCGATACTCGATTTGGTAGTCAAAGTTGGAATCGAGGAACTCCATCCATTGAGAATGTTTTTGGCTAAGGTTCAACTGCATTTCCAGCTACTTGAGGGCGTGGTTGCCTATTAGAACCACACACTTGTAGCACTCCAAAAAATAGTGCCAGGTTCTTGAGGCATGGATTCCCCTGAAAATTTCTTTCTTGTGGTTGGCATAGTTAATCTCTTCCAAGTAAAGCTTCCACGACATGTACACAACAGCTTTTTCTCCTCCTTTGTTATCTTGTAGGAGGACGGCTCCAATTGCACGATCGGAGGCATCGGTGGCCATGATGTAATCGGCCGTTGGATCTTCCAATTGGATAGTTGGCACTGAGGTTTGAGCTCTATGTAAGTAACTAAAAGCTTCCTTTTCACTGTCTCCACGATTCCACTGGCCAATGTTTTGGGTGAGATCAGAAAATTGCACTGACACTCCTTCACACACCTTTGATAATCGTTGCACAATCCAAGTTAAACTTGTACGTCGCCTACTTTTGTTAGAGTTTGCAAATCTATCACTGCGGATATCTTTTTTGTTTTCATAGATATCCATCCACCGCTGATGATGGTACCAAGAAACTTGATCTAGCATTGCCCAAAGTCACATTTTGAGAGTTCTCATTGAAAATTTCCCACAAGAGGACCTCAAGAACCTGCCAAAGGTGTCGTCCATGTTCCTCTTGGGTTCAGTTGTACACGAGGATGTTTTCCAGGTATACCACAACAACATTGTAGAGGTATGGATAAAAAATTTGTTGATCGCTACCATGAATGTTGTAAGGGCGTTTGTGAGTCCAAACGACAAAACCGTGATGTAAAAGTGCCGTAACATATTTGAAAGGACGTTTTTCCAACACACTCATTAGCGATGCAAAGTTTGTGGTAGACGCTCCGTAGATCAATGTTGTGGTCGATTGCGTGTTTGCAAGGGAATTCTCTTTGTAGTTATTCAGGGAACACTCATTTGAATTCTTTCAGAAACGGAGCAAACTCCTCTAGTGCGTTTACAAACTTTAATGCCAATGAGGTTGATGAGGCTGATGCGTCAGCTGTAGTGACTAATACATTGCTTATGTTGTCCAAATCAACGTGGACCAACCAAGCCAAGGGCCCTCTCCTCACGTGCTGCTTTGCAACATCAAGCGAGATTGGAGTAGCTCGTGGCCGTTGCTTGTTTGCGGTCACCACTACTGTGGTTTTGTTGTTTGTCGTTCATTGGCCAGATTTTTAGTGAAACACAAGCGGGAGAGAAATCTGCGTCCCGTCGTGGTTGATGTAGACAGCTCCACTATTGTAGTCAACTTGCGGATTTTGCTGGTACCAAAAATCTTGCTTGATGATCATCTTGTAGTTGCTCATTGGCCAGGATCTATAAACAGTTACGTCTTGCATATGCTCGATGCTCGGATGTAATGGCTCCATTCATTGGTGGATGCAAAGTCGTCTTTTGACGGTTTTCCCATCTACGCTTCCATTGTTGTGCTTCAAACCAAGGTTTTCCACCAGTTGATGAGATGCAAAACTGTGAGATGCACCTTCATCAAGCAATGCAGGCAAAGGTTTCCAACTTTTGCATTCTCTTTGTTGCACTCTCAACAATATCACAGGTAAGTCTTCCTCATATCCCTCGTCAAATGTTTGGATCTCAAGAATACCTGCATTAGGCAATTGTAGTTGTTTGGGCGGGCAATCGTTTGGCGCATTGTTTTTACGGGTGCAGGAGTTTTTCCATCTATGGATCCCCGCAGCCGTTTGTTGACTCCTCTGCTTCTTCCTGCATTTTCTGCTTCCTCCCCCAGTTTTGGTTTTGCCTCGAGCACTTTCTCGTAATGTGTTTGACGTTTTCATAACTGTAGCAAGTCCGTTGATGTTTTTTCCTCAACAACGTTGATTTCCTCAACGTCAAGTTCTCCAAATTTTGCGACCTATGGTGATTACTCTATTGCAGTTGATATGTTGGGTGCACGCCGTAGGATAAGTTGAACTTTGAGTTGTTATCTATGGAGTTGATGCGTTTAGCGGCTACAATGATCTACTGTACATCATTTGTGATGTCATAGATTACGAGGGCTCTGCACGTTTCAGGTCATTGGTGTAGTGAAAAAAGAGTGTTTCTTCTGCAAGGCTGCTAGTGGTGATGATTTTGCAAAAACGTCGCGTGTACTTTGCCATGCTCGACAGCTGCTTCAGTCGTTGTAACTGGTAGCAAACCTCCATTTTTTCATTGAGCTTGCCAAAGTGAGCGACGAGTGCTTGAGTAGATGTAGAAAAGGGTGTTATTGTTAATGTGAAGGTCAATTGAACCCGCTCAAGAGATAGTATGTCTGGTGGGAACAATCCGGTAGCCGTTGGATCAGCGCCTTTGGGTGCTTGATGCCGTTTGATGGCCATGAGATGGGCCCACCAACTTAAAGACGCATTCTGGAAAAGCGCGGGAGCGAGGTTCATCTTCTGTTTAGTAGAGTGAACCTGAGCAGCGGTGAAGTAAACCTCCATACTCATCAAGAGGATCCCAACCGTCGGTCCCTTGGAAGTAGCTCTAACTAACGTCTCAGGAAGCCTTGGACAAATTGAGGCCCGGCTCATGTGAATTTGACTGGCAAGTACCGATTCTTGTTCTTTTCAGTTGCGGATTTTTGTAGCATATTCCTATAGTTGTATGACCCGTGTATGTCGAAACGCTTCCATCTGTGCCAACCTGCCAGTGAGCCACACGATTTTGTCACGTGCCAGTGTCTTGGCCGGTTACCGCTGTTGTCTTCAAGTGCGCTCGCTATGTGCGCCGACGTTGTCGCGAGGTCTTCAAACTTCTTTTTGACGGATATGGGCTTGAAGACACGTGCGAGTCTTGAATTGATGTAAAAAAGATTCATGTGCCCCGCTCAAGAGGATGCACTCCGATACCAAGTGTTATGCCGGTCTGAAGTGAGGTGGTTCACAGTTGGAGATAGGGCTTGTCACCTTTCATGAGAGTGGGGTCTGTTGGATGTTTTTGAGAAGCGAAAACTTTACTTTGTTGTGTAAGTTCTGAATCTCAGTGTCATATGTATAATGTGCTGGTTTGAGAAAGTGAGGCTTGGTTGAGCTGTTTTTGTTTTTCGGCAGTTGGCGTGATGCGACATCCTGTCCTGATTCATCAGCTCAAGAATTCAATTGTTGGTTCAACGGGGGACTTCGACATCAAATTTGGGGTTCGCGAGGTTCTTAAAGTCGCTCAAAAGAACCTCATCCTCAGTCTTGAGTTGTGGAGGAATGACAAAAGTGTGTTCCGGCAAGTTTCAGAAGGGACTTAAAAATTAGTCGTTCAACGGGCGCGGATTCCGCAATATACTAGAGAATTCCCTTCGTGCGTGGAAAAATGCCCGCAACTTGGTCGCGATGTAGGTTAAGAGCGGTAGAGCAACCATTTGGCTGCGTCTAGGTTCAGAGCCTCTGTGTGCCATGGACATAACATTACCTTTACCTTAGAGGCCAGAAACTACCTAACTACAAGAATCACATGCAAATCAGATGCTGAGCCTGACTACTCCACATAAAAATGAAGTGATCTACATTGCAACAACTGAATTTTTACTTTCGTGGAATCAAACTAAAAAATACTTGCATTGGTATTTGTAAACATGTTTTTGAGAAAGAAACTCACCTGCTTATTCTTTCTTCCGCTAATGGACAGATAGCAAGGAGGCTTCATAGCTACATGAAAGTGGAAAAGAAGTTTAAAATGGGCAAGTACAAATTAATTGAGTTTCAGCGATAACTGGAGGATGTGCTCTAGGAAAAGTTTGTTTTTGCATTCTTGTTACCTCAAGTTTCCCAAGTTGATGGTATGAACAGAACGCAAAATAAAATTTTCTGTGGAATGTTGTAAACTCCTTAAGGTTTTGCTAAATCAATTTGACCCTCTCCCCATCCCCCTCTTTTTAGCAAGTATGATTTTTGTTTTGTGTGAGTTTTGAACTGTGCAAAAAACTTGCTGAACGGTTTTCACCTGATTGACATATCTTGTAATGGTACTTGGAAGATTATTTTCTCAGTGACAATGCTCTGCTTTCACATTCATGTTATTTAGATCTAAAAACATCCCAACATTGTTATAACGAATGAAAAAGATCTCAAGACATTTTTGGTGACTTCATCATTGTATTTTACGAACGTTTTGTAATGAAAAACGAAAACCCACAAGAGAATAATGGACGTATGTGAAACATTATCAAGGCCTTCAAGATTTATCAATCATGTAGGCAACATCATTGGCTATAAAACTAGAATAGTGGATTTACAAAGTTGCTAGTGGGCACTACATAGAAGGTTAAACATTTACAAGATGTTTTGGGCTTCTTAAGTCAACTATCTTTGAAAATAAAAGAGATATGCATAAGATGTAATGCCTTCATGTAGTGAAATAATTGGATCCACAATGTCACAAAAAGGCATTCATCTATCTGACAAAATGCTCCAACCTGAGCCCAAGGTTTGCAATTGGTGTAGCAATTGGTCAGCTACTTCAAAGCATGTATAGCGCGTAAATTTAAATTGAAGTAGAATTCCCAAGAAAATAATTGCTCACAATATTTCGGAGCTTAACATCTTACATTCTTACAAATGATCGCCTGTGAATACCGCCCACTGGGTTTCCTTGAGAGATTTGCTACCTGGGCAACCAGTGGTTGGTTGAAGGCATCACAGATTGTGTTATGTATGTAGACTTGTTTTCAATGGAACAGATATTGAAACATCTTTTTACCAAACTTAGTTTGCCCAATAGCATGCCCATCAATATGGTTCTTCTCATAGCCATATCAAACCCTATTTGGACCTTTGTGAAAACAAGTCCATGTGGAATGTAACTTGCCACCATCTATCCAAGTGGAGGAGGATACATTATGTGATTGAAGACACCATTGGTCGTTATCATCTCCAAAAAAAATGGTACGTTATCATGCATTGCACTGAAGATGAGAGTCATACAAGGACCTACAAGACATTGATAATCTTCCTTCATGGCCATTCGAGCTACTACCAACCATTGTGATGTAATGTTTCAGAGCCCCATGGAAAATGGAGGAAGTTGTTTCAATTTTACATGTGGATAATCTTCTTCTGACATGCGTAGCTTGTTAAATATACACGTTTGTTCTTGGGTCAGCACATAAAGGGGATTTTGACAAAGTGTCCTTAACCATTGTTTTCCATTTCAAAAGTTGGACAACCTTCTACAGTACTATGAATGTTTTGATATTGTTTTCTTCAGTTTTCAACAGCGCTGGGTCTTGTAGAGATATAACTTGTAGACTCCCAGAATCTGAAACTGTTAGGTTAGATTTAATACGCAAATCCCAACAATGCCCTAACAAACCCTAACCCAGTCTCATTTGTTTGGACAGCTGTACTTATGCCCTAGACTGTATCCACACGTCTGAAAAATGTGAATTACGGTCCGACTTCTTTCTAGTTAACACGTGTTGCTCGGCTACATTCGTCTTGTGAACCTCTTCGCAGTCTGCTTCATAACGAGGTAGAAAAGCGGCATCGTCTCGGAATGGCGAAGCATCGTTGTCCGCCGCAATGGGGCTGCATCTTGCGTTTAACATGAGTCTGTTTCTTGACGATTTGTAACGCAGCACGGCGGCTTCATCAACGCGGGAATGAAGTGGCTGTCCCAGATCATGAACCGAACATCGCTCTCGGAAGACGACTCTGCACTGCAGGCGGTTATAGCACAACGTCGGCCAGACAGTGGGCGTGGCCGGTCGTTCTGCTCCACGCAAGATGCAGCCCCCTTGCGGCGGACAGCCGTGCCACCGGGTCAGACATTGACGGCGGTGGTCTTTCTCCAAACCAACGTCGGCGGCGACCAAAACANTTTAGCCGCGACAGACGCATGCCTCTCAGCGCCTCAGATAGTCAGTCTGTCATAAAAGCAGCGAACCTGTTCGAGGGAACGCACAGAAGCGGAGTCGAGCGATGGCATCCCTTTCACAAACAGCAGCGTGTGTCGGATCTCCGCTGCCACATGGCCCGCACAATCCTAGGAATCTGAGCCCTCGCTCATGCGCACGTGAATCAGAGGTAGACGTTGGAGAGTTACCAAGCCTTCTGTGCTTTTGGGACCTGCCGGGGGATCGCTACACGAGCCACAAGCCACACATGGACGAATACTTCAGGACAGTGGAGGAGGACCAACGCAAGCACAAGCACGGAAGCACGCATGAGCACCAGCAGCGGCACCAGCACCAGCACCGGCAGCAGATCCGCCACCAACGGAATGCACAGCAGCGACTAGAACAATGTCATGGCGATCAGCAGCGTCAACAGCCTTTAGAAATTTCTTCAGCACCGAGTGAAGAGCGTCGGCAGTGGCAGCAGCATGAGCAGTTCTGAAAGATTGTGTGGACGCCCATCGGAAGAAACGCAAGGCAGATTTTGCTCTTGGGGTGGAAACGGCCTCCGTTCGAGGAAAAGGGCGAGGGGGGCGGAGGAAAGCCTTCTTGCAAGGCAAAAAGCCGTGCAGCGCCATCCCCCAGGCTCCAAGGATGAGGGTGCCTGGCCATGGGTTGCGCGGATTTGTGTTCAAGCCGATGGGAGTCTAGGAGGAAGAAAGTTCACAAAGGAAAGGAATGTGACTGAGCTCCACTCTACCACGTACT
>SZWC01013070.1:27274-53293 GCA_023375785.1 Penium margaritaceum
GTGCGTGTTAGTACGTGTAAGTTCATGTAAGTGCGTGTAAGTACGTGTAAGTGCATGTAAGTGCATGTAAGTGCATGTAAGTGCGTGGAAGTGCGTGTAAGTAGGTATAAGAGCGTGCAAGTCTATGCAAGTGCATGCAAGTGTGTGTAAGTGTGTGCAAGTGCATGAAAGTGCGTGTAAGTGCGTGTAAGTTTGTGAAGTGCATGTAAGTGTGTGTAAGTGCGTGCAAGTACGTGTTAGTGTGTGCAAGTGCGTGTAGGTGCGTATAAGTGCGTGTAAGTGTGTGTAAGTATGTGTATGTGCATATAAGTGTGTGGAAATAAATGTAAGTACGCGGATGTGCATGTAAGTGTGTGTAAGTATGTGTAAGTACGTGTAAGTGTGTGCCAGTGCGTGCAAGTGCGTGCCAGTGCGTTTAAGTTTATGTAAGTGCCTGTAAGTACGTGTAAGTGCGTGTATGTGCGTGTAAGTGCGTGCAAGGGTGTGTAAGTGGGTGTAAGTGCGTGTAAGTGCGTGTAAGTGCGTGTAAGTACGTGTAAGTGCGTGTAAGTGCGTGTAAGTATCTGTTAGTGTGTGTAAGTACGTGTAAGTGCGTGTAAGTTCGTGTGAGTTTGTGTTAGTGCCTGCAAGTGCGTGTAAGTGCATGTAAGTGCGTGCAAGTGCGTGTAAGTGCGTGCAAGTGCATGTAAGTGTATGTAAGTGCGTTTAAGTGCGTGGGAGTGCGTGTAAGACGTGGAAGTGCGTTTGAGTTTGTGTAAGTGCGTGTAAGTGCATGTACGTTCGTATAAGTGCGTGTACGTGCGTGTAAGTGCGTGTAAGTACGTGTACGTGTGTATAAGTGTGTGTAAGTGTGTGTAAGTTTGTGTAAGTTCGTGTAAGTGTGTATAAGTGTGTGTAAGTATGTATAAGTGCGTGTAAGTGTGTGTAAGTGTGTGTAAGTGCGTGTAAGTGCGTGTAAGTACATGTAAGTGCGTGTAAGTGCTTCTAAGTACGTGCCAGTGCGTACTAGTGCGTGCGAGTATGCGTAAGTTTGTGTAAGTACGTGTAAGTGCCTGTAAGGGCGCGTAAGTGCGTGTAGGGGCGTGTAAGTGCGTGTAAGTACGTACAAGTGCGTGTAAATGCGTCTAAGTGTGTACAAGTGTGTGTAAGTGCGTGTAAGTGTATGTAAGTACGTGTAAGTGCGTGTAAGTTTGCGCGGGTTTGTGTCAGTACGTTTAAGTGCTTATAAGTACGTGTAAGTGCGTATACGTACGTGTAAGTGCGTGCAAGTGCGTGTAAGTGCGTGTAAGTGTGTTTAAGTATGTGTAAGTGCGTGTAAGTACGTGTAAGATCGTGCAAGTATGTGTAAGTGTGTGTACGTTTGTGAAAGTGTGTGTAAGTGTGTGTAAGTCCATGTAAGTGCATGTACGTATGTGTATGTACGTGTAAGTGCGTGTACGTTTGTGTAAGTGTGTGTAAGTGTGTCTAAGTGCATGTAAGTGCGTGTAAGTGCGTGTGAGTTTGTATCAGTGCGTGTAAGTGCGTGTAAGTGCGTGTAAATGTGTGTAAGTACGTGTAAGTGCGTGTAAGTGCATGTGAGTGTGTGTGAGTGCGTGTAAGTGCGTGTGAATGCATGTAAGTATGTGTAAGTTTGTGTAAGTGCGCATAAGTGCGTGTACGTTTGTGTAAGTGCATATAAGTGTGTGTGAGTGTATATAAGTGTGTGTAAGATCGTGTCAGTGTGTGTAAGTGCGTGTAAGTACGTGTAAGTGCGTGTAAGTATGTGTAAGTGCGTGTTAGTGTATGTAAGTTCATGTAACTGCGTATAAGTGCGTGGAAGTGTGTGTAAGTGCGTGTATGTACATGTAAGTGTGTGTAAGTGCGTGTAAGTTTGTGTAAGTGCGTGTAAGTACGTGTAAGTGCGTGTAAGTGCGTGTAAGTGCGTGTAAGTATGTGTAAGTGTGTGTAAGTGTGTGTAAGTGTGTGTCAGTATGTGTGAGTGCGTGTAAGTTCGTGTAAGTGCGTGTAAGTACATGTAAGTGCATGTAAGTATGTATAAGTGCGTGTAAGTGTGTGTAAGTACGAGTAAGTGCGTGTCAGTGTGTATAAGTGTGTGCAAGTGTATGCAAATTCATGTAAACGCGTGTAAGTACGTGTAAGTGTGTGTAAGTTTGTGTAAGTGCATGTAAGTACGTGTAAGTGCGTATTAGTGCATGTAAGAGCGTGTAAGTGCGTGTAAGTACGTGTACGTTTTTGCAAGTGCGTGTAAGTACATGTAAGTGCATGTAAGTGCGTGTAAGTGCGTGCAAGTACGTGTAAGTGCGTCTAAGTTCCTGTAAGTGTGTGTAAGTGCGTCTAAGTGCGTGTAAGTATGTGTAAGTGTGTGTAAGTGCACATAAGTACGTGTAAGTGCGTGCCAGTGCGTGCCAGTGCATGCCAGTATGTGTAAATTTGGGTAAGTGCGTTTAAGTGCGTGTAAGTGCATGTAAGTGGGTGTAAGGGCGTCTAAGTGGGTGTAAGTGCGTGTAAATACATGTAAGTGTATGTAAATGCGTGTAAGTGCGTGTAAGTGCATGTAAGTGCATGTAAGTACATGTAAGTGCATGTAAGTGCATGCCAGTGTGTGTAAGTTTGTGTAAGTGCATGTAAAAGCATGTAAGTGTGTGTAAGTGTGTTTAGGTGCGTGTAAGTGTGTGTAGGTGTGTGTAAGTGCATGTAAGCGTGTGTAAGTGTGTGTACGTCTATGTTAGTGCATGCAAGTGTGTGTACGTTTGTGAAAGTGCGTACAAGTACCTGTAATTATGTGTAAGTACGTGTACACGTGTGTAAGTGCGTGTAAGTGCGTGTAAGTTAGTGTAACTGTGTGTAATTATGTGTAAGTGCGTGTAAGTGCGTGTAAATGCGTGTGAGTTTGTGTCAGTGCGTGTAAGTATGTTTAAGTGCGTGCAAGTGCGTGTAAGTGCGTGTAAGTGCGTGTAAGTGCATGTAAGTGTGTGTAAGTGCGTGTAAGTGCGTGTAAATGCGTGTGAGTTTGTGTCAGTGCGTGTAAGTATGTTTAAGTGCGTGCAAGTGCGTGTAAGTGCGTGTAAGTGCGTGTAAGTGCATGTAAGTGTGTGTGAGTGCGTATAAGTGCGTGTAAGTACGTGTAAGTGGGTGTAAGTGTGTGTATATTTGTGTAAGTGCGTGTAAGTGTGTGCAGGTGCATGTGAGTGCGTGTAAGTTTGTGTCAGTGCGTGTGAGTACGTGTAGGTATGTTTAAGTGCGTGTAAGTGCGTGTAAGTGCATGTATGTGCTCGTAAGTTCATGTAAGTGTGTGTACGTACTTGTAAGTGCGTGTAAGTTCGTGTAGGTACGTGAAAGTGCGTGTAAGCATGTGTAAGTGCATGTAAGTGTGAGTAAACATGTGTAAGTACGTGTAAGTACGTGTAAGTACCTGTAAATATGTGTAAAAGTGTGTAAGTATGTATAAATGCATGTAAGTATGTGTAAGTGTGTGTTAGTACGTGTAAGTGCATATCATTGCGTGTAAGTGCGTGTAAGTGTGTGTAAGTGCGTGTAAGTGCATGTTAGTTTGTGTAAGTACGTGTAAGTGCGTGTGAGTGCATGTGAGTATGTATAAGTGCGTGTAAGTACGTGTAAGTTCATATATGTGTGTGTAAGTGCGTGTAAGTTTGTGTAAGTTTGTGTAAGTATGTGTAAGTGTGTGAAAGTTTGTGTAAGTGTGTGTAAGTGCGTGTGAGTGTGTCAATGCGTGAAAGTAGGTGTACGTGCGTGTAAGTGCGTGTAAGTGCGTGTAAGTGTGTGTAAATGTGTGTAAGTACGTGTGAGTGCGTGTTAGTTTGCATAAGTGCGTGTAACTGCTTGTAAGTGTGTGTAAGTGTGTGTAGGTGCATATCTGTGCGTGTAAGTACGTGTAAGTTTGTGTATGTGCGTGTAAGTACGTGTAAGTCCATGCTAGTACGTGTAAGTAAGTGTAAGTATGTATAAGTGCATGTAAATGCGTATAAGTGCGTTTAAGTGTTTGTAACCGTGTGTAAGTGCATGTAAGCGCGTGTAAGTATGTGTAAGTGCGTGTAAGTACGTGTAAGTACGTCTCAGTGCGTGTAAGTGCGTGTAAGTTTGTGTAAGTGCGTGTAAGTTTGTGTAAGTATGTGTAAGTGCGTATAAGTGTGTGTAAGCGCATGCAAGTACGTGTAAGTGGGTGCTAGTGCGTGCCAGTACGTGTAATTGTGTGTAAGTGGGTGTAAGTGCGTGTAAGTGCGTGTAAGTGCGTGTAAGTACGTGTAAGTACGTCTCAGTGCGTGTAAGTGCGTGTAAGTGTGTGTAAGTACGTGTAAGTGCGTGTAAGTGCGTGTAAGTACGTGTAAGTACGTCTCAGTGCGTGTAAGTGCGTGTAAGTGTGTGTAAGTACGTGTAAGTGCGTGTAAGTGCGTGTAAGTACGTGTAAGTACGTCTCAGTGCGTGTAAGTGCGTGTAAGTGTGTGTAAGTACGTGTAAGTGCGTGTAAGTGCGTGTAAGTACGTGTAAGTACGTCTCAGTGCGTGTAAGTGCGTGTAAGTGTGTGTAAGTACGTGTAAGTGCGTGTAAGTGCGTGTAAGTACGTGTAAGTACGTCTCAGTGCGTGTAAGTGCGTGTAAGTGTGTGTAAGTACGTGTAAGTGCGTGTAAGTGCGTGTAAGTACGTGTAAGTACGTCTCAGTGCGTGTAAGTGCGTGTAAGTGTGTGTAAGTACGTGTAAGTGCGTGTAAGTGCGTGTAAGTACGTGTAAGTGCGTGTAAGTGCGTGTAAGTGTGTGTAAGTGCGTGTAAGTGCGTATAAGTGCGTGTAAGTGCATGTAAGTATGTGCAAGTATGTGTAAGTGTGTGTAAGTACGTGTAAGGGTGTGTAAGTGCGTGTAAGTTTGTGTAAGTTTGTGTAAGAGCCTGTGGGTGCCTGTATGTTTGTATAAGTGCGGCTAAGTGTGTGTGAGTTTGTGTGAGTATGTGTAAGTGCGTATAAGTGTGTATAAGTGCGTGTAAGTGTGTGTAAGTACGTGTAAGTGCGTGTAAGTGGGTGTAAGTGCGTGTGAGTGTGTGTATGTGCATGTAAGTGCGTGTAAGATTGTGTAAGTCTGTGTACGTTTGTATAAGTGCGTGTAAGTGCGTGTAAGTACGTGTAAGTGCGTGTAAGTGCGTGTAAGTGTATGTAAATGCATGTAAATTCGTGTAAGTTTGTGCAAGTTTGTGCAAGTGCGTCAAAGTTTGTGTAAGTGCGTGTAAGTGCGTGTGAGATCTTGTCAGTATGTGTAAGTGCATATCAGTGCATGTAAGTGTGTGTAAATGCGGATAAGTGCGTGTGAGTGCATGTAAATGCGTGTAAGTGCGTGTAAGTATGTATAGATTCGTGTTAGTGCGTGCAAATGCGTGTACGTTTGTGTAAGTACTTGGAAGTACGTGTAAGTACGCGTAATGGTGTGTATGTTCGTGTAAGTATGAGTAAGTATGTGTAAGTGCGTGTAAGTGCGTGTAAGTGTATGTACGTGCGTGTAGATGTGTGTAAGTGCGTGTACGTACATGTAAGTATGTGTAAGTACGTGTAAGTGTGTGTAAGTGCGTGTAAGTGCGTGTAAGTGTATGTACGTGCGTGTAGATGTGTGTAAGTGCGTGTACGTACATGTAAGTATGTGTAAGTACGTGTAAGTGTGTGTAAGTGCGTGTAAATGCATGCAAGTATGTGTAAGTGCGTGTAAGTGCGTGTAAGTGTGTGCCAGTACGTGTAAATGCATGTAAGTTTGTGCAAATGTGTATAAGTGCGTGTAAGTGTATGTAAGTGCATGTAAGTGCGTGTAAGTGCGTGTAAGTACGTGTAAGTATGTGTAAGTGCGTATAAGTGCATGTAAGTGCGTGTAAGTATATGTAAGTGTATATAAGTGTATGTAAGTCCCTGTAAGTGCGTGTATGTGCGTGTGAGTTTGTGTCAGTGCGTGTAAGTGTATGTCCGTGAGTGTAGGTGTGTGTAAGTACGTCTAAGTATGGGTACGTTCGTGTAAGTACGTGTCAGTATGTGTAAGTGTGTATAAATGCATGTAAGTATGTGTAAGTCCGTGTAAGTACCTGTAAGTACGTGTAAGTATGTGTAAGTCCGTGTAAGTGTGTGTAAGTGCGTGCGAGTGCGTGTAAGTTTGTGTAAGTGCGTCTAAGTGCGTGTAAGTGCGTGTTAGTATGTCTGAGTACGTGTAAGTGCGTGTAAGTGCGTGCACATGTGTGTAAGTGTGTATAAATGCATTTAAGTGCGTGTAAGTGTGTGTAAATGTGTGTAAGTACGTGTAAGTTTGTGTAAGTTTGTGTAAGTCTGTGTAAGTGTATGTACGTTTGTACAAGTGCGTGTAAGTGTGTTTGAGTTCGTGTCAGTATGTGTAAGTGTGTGTAAGTGCGTGTACGTACGTGTAAGTGCATGTAAGTGTATGTAAGTGTGTGTAAGTACGTGTAAGTATGTGTAAGTGCGTGTAAGTGCGTGCAAGTGAGTGTAAGTTGGTTTCAGTGCGTGTGAGTGCGTGTAAGTGTGTGTAAGCATGTGTACATTTAGACCAGTACGTATAAGTGTGTGTAAGTACATGTAAGTGCGTGTAAGTGTGTATACGTGCGTTTAAATGCATGTACGTTTGTGTAAGTTTGTGTAAGTGCGTGTAAGCTCGTGTAAGTACGTGTAAGTGTGTCTGAGTTTGTATTAGTGCGTGTAAGTAGGTGTAAGTGCGTGTAAGTGTGTGTAAGTGTGTGGGATTGTGTGTGAGTGCGTGTGAGTGCGTGTAAGTGTGTGTAAGTGCGTGTAAGTTTGTGTTAGTATGTGGTAGTGTGTGTAAATGTGTGTAAGTACGTGTAGGTGTGTGTAAGTACGTCTAAGTATGGGTACGTTCGTGTAAGTACGTGTCAGTATGTGTAAGTGTGTATAAGTGCATACAAGTACGTATAATTTTGTGTAAGTGTGTGTAAGTGCGTTTACGTTCCTCTAAGTGCGTGTAAGTGCATGTAAGTGCGTGCACGTGTGTGTAAGTGCGTGTAAGTGCGTGTAAGTTCGTGTAAGTTCCTGTAAGTGCGTGTAAGCCTGTGTAAGTACGTATAAGTACGTGTAAGTGCGTGTGAGTTGGTCTGAGTGTGTGTACGTACATTTAAGTGTGTAAGTGTGTGCAAGTGCATGTAAGTGCGTGTAAGTATGTGTAAGTACATGTAAGTGCGTGTGAGTGTGTGTAAGTGTGGGTAAGTGTGTGTAAATACGTCTAAGTGCATGTAAGTTTGTGTGTGTGTGTAAGTGCGTGTACGTTTGTGAAAGTGTATGTATTTGCGTCCAAGTACATGTAAGTGTATGTACGTGTGTGTAAGTGTATGTAAGTACGTGTAAGTTCGTGTAAGTGCGTGTAAGTGTGTGTAAGTGCGTGTAAGGTTGTGTAAGTGCGTGTGAGTTTGTGTCAATGCGTGTAAGTGCGCGTAAGTGCGTGAAAGTGCGTGTATGTGTGTAAGTATGTGTAAGTACGTGTAAGTGCATATGAGTGCGTGTAAATGCATGTAAATACGTGTAAGTACGTGTAAGTTTGTTTAAGTGCGTGTAAGTGTGTGTACGTTCGTGTAAGTGTGTGTAAGTCCGTGTAAGTACCTGTAAGTACGTGTAAGTGTGTGTAAGTGTGTGTAAGTTCATGTAAGTGCATGTAAGTGCGTGTAAGTGCATGTAAGTGCGTGTAGGTGTGTGTAAGTGCGTGTACATACGTATAAGTGTGTGTAAGTGTGTATAAATGCATGTAAGTGCGTGTAAGTACGTGTAAGTGCGTGTAAGTGCGTGTAAGTGTGTGTAAGTGTGTATACGTACGTGTAAGTATGTGTAAGTGTGTGTTAGTGCGTGTAATTATGTGTCAGTGCGTGTAGGTACGTGTACGTTCATGTAAGTGTGTATAAGTGCGTATAAGTTTGTGCAAGTGTGTGTACGTGCGTATGAGTGCGTATGAGTGCGTGTAAGTGCATATAAGTGCGTGTAAGTGCGTATACATTTGTGCAAGTGCGTGCAAGTGCGTGTAAGTGCGTGTAAGTACCTGTAGGTTTGTGTAAGTTTGTGTAAGTTTGTGTAAGTGTGTGTGAGAGTGTGTAGGTTTGTGTAAGTGCGTGTAAGTGTGTGTGAGTTCGTGTCACTGTGTGTAACTGCGTGTAAGTGTATGTGAGTACGTGTAAGTGTGTGAACGTTTGTGTAAGTGCGTGAAAGTACGTGTATGTGTGTGTAAGTACATGTAAGAGCGCGTAAGTGCGTATAAGTACATGTAAGTGCGTGTAAGTGCGTGTATGTATGTGCAAGTGTATGTAATTGCGTGTCAGTACGTGTACGTGCGTATAAGTGCGTGTAAGTGCGTGTAAGTACNGTGTAAGTTTGTGTGAGTTTGTGCCAGTACGTGTAAGTGCGTGAAGTGCGTGTAAGTGTGTGTAAGTGCGTGGAAGTGCGTGCATGTGTGTGTAAGTATGTGTCAGTGCGTGTAAGTGTGTGTAAGTTTATACAAGTGCGTGTAAGTTCGTATAAGTGTGTATAAGTGCGTGTACGTTTGTGTAAGTGCGTGTAAGTGCATGTAAGTGCGTGTACGTGTGTCTAAGTGCGTGTAAGTGCGTGTAAGTTTGTGTAAGTTCGTGTAAGTGTGTGTAAGCGTGTGTAAGTACGTATAAGTACGTGTAAGTGCGTGTGAGTTCGTGTGAGTGTGTAAAAATACATTTAAGTGCATGTAAGTGCGTGTAAGTACATGTAAGTATGTGTAAGTATGTGTAAGTACATGTAAGTGTATGCGAGTGTGTGTAAGTGTGTGCAAGTGTGTGTAAGCACGTGTAAGTACGTGTAATTTCTTGTAAGTGCGTGTAAGTGTGTGTACGTTCGTAAAAGTGCGTATAAGTGCGTCTAAGTACATGTAAGTACGTGTACCTGTGTGTAAGTGTGTGTAAGTGCGTGTGAGTGCGTGTAAATGCATGTAAGTGTGAGTAAGTGCGTGTAAGTTTGTGTAAGTGCGTGTAAGTGTATGTACATTCATGTAAGTGTGTGTAAATACGTGTAAGTGCGTGTAAATGCATGTAAGTTTGTGTTAGTGCGTGTAAGTGCGTGTAAGTAGTCGTACGTGCGTGTAAGTGCGTGTAAGTACCTGTATGTGCGTGTAAGTGTGTGTAAGTGCGTGTTAGTGTGTGTAAGTGTGTGTCAGTGCGTGTAAAGGCGTGTAAGTTCGTGTAAGTGCGTATAAATGCATGTAAGTTCGTGTAAGTGTGTGTAAGTGCATGTGAGTGCGTGTGAGTGTGTGTAAGTACGTGTAAGTGCGTGTACATACGTGTATGTTTGTATAAGTGCGTGTATGTATGTATACATTCGTATAAGTGTGTGCAAGTGCGTGTAAGTACGTGTAAGTGCTTGTATGTGTATGTAAGTGCGTGCACATTTGTGTAAGTTTGTGTAAGTGCCTGTAACTGTGTGTAAGTTCGTGTAAGTGCGTGTAAGTGTGTGTGAGTTTGTGTCACTTAGTGTAAGTGCGTGTAAGTGCGTGTAGGTGTGTGTAAGTACGTACAAGTGTATGTAAGTCTGTGTAAGTGCGTGTGAGTGCGTGTAAGTACGTGTAAGTGCGTGTAAGTGCATGTAAGTTTGTGTAAGTGCGTGTAAGTACGTGTACGTTCGTGTAAGTCCGTATATGTACGTGTAAGTGCATGTAAGTACCTGTAAGTTCGTGCCACTGTGAGTAAGTGCGTGTAAGTGTGTCTTAGTACGTGTAAGTGTGTGTAAGTGCATGCAAGTGCATGTAAGTTTGTGTAAGTGCGTGTAAGTACGTGTAAGTGCGTGTAGGTACATGTAAGTGCGTGTAAGTTTATGTAAGTTTGTGTAAGTGCATATAAGTACGTGTAAGTCCGTGTTTGTGCATGTGAGTACGTCTAAGTATGTGTAAGTGTGTGTAAATGTGTGTAAGTGTATTTAATTACGTGCAAGTGCATTTAAGTGCATGTGAGTGTGTGTAAGCACGTAAAAGTATGTGTAAGTGTGTGTAAGTGCATGTAAGTGTGTGTCAGTGCGGGTAAGTGTGTGTTAGTTTATGTAAGTGCGTGCAAGTTTGTGTAAGTATATGTAAATGCCTGTAAGTGTGTGAAAGTGCGTTTACGTGCGTCTAAGTACATGCCAGTGCATGCGAGTCTGTGTAAGTTCGTGTAAGTGCATGTAAGTGCGTGTAAGTGTGTGTAATTGTGTGGAAGTGCGTGTAAGTGCTTGTAAGTATGTGGAAGTGTGTTTAAGTGTGTGTAAGTGCGTGTAAGTGCGTGTAAGTGCGTGTAGTGCGTGTAAGTGCCTGTACGTTTGTGTAAGTTCATGTAAGTGCATGTAAGTGTGTGTAAGTTTGTATAGGTGTGTGTAAGTGCGTGTGAGTTTGTGTCAGTGTGTGTAAGTGCGTGTAAGTGCGTGTAAGTATGTGTAAATGTGTGTAAGTGCGTGTAGGTACATGGAAGAGTGTGTAAGTGCATGTGAGTGTGTGCAAGTGCGTGTAAGTGTGTGTAAGTTCGTGTAAGTGCGTTTGAGTACGTGTAAGTATGTGTACATTCGTGTAAGTGTGTGTAAGTGTGTGTACATACGAGTAGGTGCGTGTAAGTATGTGTAAGTGCGTGTAAATGCGTGTAAGTTTGTGTAAGTTCGTGTAAGTTTTTGTAAGTGCGTGTGAGTTTGTGTAAGTGCGTGTAAGTGCGTGTGAGTTTGTGTCAGTGTGTGCAAGTGCGTGTAAGTACGTGTAAGTTGGTATAAGTGCGTGTAAGTGTGTGTGAGTACGTGTAAGTGTGTGTAAGTGCATGTAAGTATGTGTAAGTTCGTGTAAGTATGTGTAAGTGTGTGTAAGTTTGTATAGGTGTGTGTAAGTGCGTGTGAGTACGTGTAAGTGCGTGTACGTGCGTGTAAGTGCGTGTACATGTGTGTAAGTACGTGCAAGTATGTGTAAGTTTGTGTACGTTTGTGTAAGTACGTGTACGTGCATGTAAGTATGTGTAAGTGCGTATAAGTGTGTGTAAGTGCGTGTAAGTACGTGTAAGTACGTCTCAGTGCGTGTAAGTGCGTGTAAGTCCGTGTAAGTGCGTGTAAGTGCGTGCAAGTGCGTGTAAGTACGTGTAAGTACGTCTCAGTGCGTGTAAGTGCGTGTAAGTCCGTGTAAGTGCGTGTAAGTGCGTGCAAGTGCGTGTAAGTACGTGTAAGTACGTCTCAGTGCGTGTAAGTGCGTGTAAGTCCGTGTAAGTGCGTGTAAGTGCGTGCAAGTGCGTGTAAGTACGTGTAAGTACGTCTCAGTGCGTGTAAGTGCGTGTAAGTCCGTGTAAGTGCGTGTAAGTGCGTGCAAGTGCGTGTAAGTACGTGTAAGTACGTCTCAGTGCGTGTAAGTGCGTGTAAGTCCGTGTAAGTGCGTGTAAGTGCGTGCAAGTGCGTGTAAGTACGTGTAAGTACGTCTCAGTGCGTGTAAGTGCGTGTAAGTCCGTGTAAGTGCGTGTAAGTGCGTGCAAGTGCGTGTAAGTACGTGTAAGTACGTCTCAGTGCGTGTAAGTGCGTGTAAGTCCGTGTAAGTGCGTGTAAGTGCGTGCAAGTGCGTGTAAGTACGTGTAAGTACGTCTCAGTGCGTGTAAGTGCGTGTAAGTCCGTGTAAGTGCGTGTAAGTGCGTGCAAGTGCGTGTAAGTACGTGTAAGTACGTCTCAGTGCGTGTAAGTGCGTGTAAGTCCGTGTAAGTGCGTGTAAGTGCGTGCAAGTGCGTGTAAGTACGTGTAAGTACGTCTCAGTGCGTGTAAGTGCGTGTAAGTCCGTGTAAGTGCGTGTAAGTGCGTGCAAGTGCGTGTAAGTACGTGTAAGTACGTCTCAGTGCGTGTAAGTGCGTGTAAGTCCGTGTAAGTGCGTGTAAGTGCGTGCAAGTGCGTGTAAGTACGTGTAAGTACGTCTCAGTGCGTGTAAGTGCGTGTAAGTCCGTGTAAGTGCGTGTAAGTGCGTGCAAGTGCGTGTAAGTACGTGTAAGTACGTCTCAGTGCGTGTAAGTGCGTGTAAGTCCGTGTAAGTGCGTGTAAGTGCGTGCAAGTGCGTGTAAGTACGTGTAAGTACGTCTCAGTGCGTGTAAGTGCGTGTAAGTCCGTGTAAGTGCGTGTAAGTGCGTGCAAGTGCGTGTAAGTACGTGTAAGTACGTCTCAGTGCGTGTAAGTGCGTGTAAGTCCGTGTAAGTGCGTGTAAGTGCGTGCAAGTGCGTGTAAGTACGTGTAAGTACGTCTCAGTGCGTGTAAGTGCGTGTAAGTCCGTGTAAGTGCGTGTAAGTGCGTGCAAGTGCGTGTAAGTACGTGTAAGTACGTCTCAGTGCGTGTAAGTGCGTGTAAGTCCGTGTAAGTGCGTGTAAGTGCGTGCAAGTGCGTGTAAGTACGTGTAAGTACGTCTCAGTGCGTGTAAGTGCGTGTAAGTCCGTGTAAGTGCGTGTAAGTGCGTGCAAGTGCGTGTAAGTACGTGTAAGTACGTCTCAGTGCGTGTAAGTGCGTGTAAGTACGTGTAAGTTTGTGTAAGTGCGTGTAAGTATATGTACATTTGTATAAGTGCCTATAAGTACGTGTAAGTGCGTGTGAGTGCGTGTAAGTTTCTGTCAGTGTGTGTAAGTGCGTGTACGTGTGTATAAGTGCGTGTAAGTGCATGTACATGCGTGTAAATGCGTGTAAGTACGTGTAAATGAGTGTAGGTGCTTGTAAGTATATATAATTGTGTGTACGTGTGTGTAAGTGCGTGTAAGTGCGTGTAAGTATGTGTAAGTGCGTGTTAGTGCGTGTAAGTGCGTGTCAGTACGTGTAAGTGCGTGTAAGTTTGTGTAAGTGCGTGTAAGTTCATGTAAGATTGGGTAAGTGCGTGTAAGTGCTTGTGTGTGCGCGTGAGTGCGTGTAAGTGCGTGTAAGTGTGTTTAAATTGCGAGTTGGTTTTTTAAGTACGTAGAAGTGCGTGTACGTTAGTGTAAGTGCGTGCAAGTGCGTGTAAGTGCATGTACGTGCGTGTACGTGTGTGTAAGTGCGTGTAAGTTCGTGTAAGTTTGTGTAAGTACGTGTACGTGTGTGTAACTGTGTGTAAGTGCGTGTACGTGCGTGTGAGTTTGTGTCAGTGCGTGTATGTGCATGTAAGTGCATATAAGTACGTGTAAGTGCGTGTAAGTACGTGTAAGTGCGTGCAAGTATGTGTAAGTACGTGTGAGTGTGTGTAAGTGCGTCTTACTGTGTGTAAGTGTGTGTAAGTGTGTGTACGTGCGTGTAAGTATGTGTACGTTTGTGTAAGTCCGTGTAAGTGCGTGTAAGTGCGTGTAAGTGTGTGTAAGTTTGTGTTAGTATGTGGAAGTGTGTGTAAGTATGTGTAAGTGCGTGTAAGTGCGTGTAAGTGCGTGTAAGTACGTGTAAGTGCGTGCAAGTATGTGTAAGTACGTGTGAGTGTGTGTAAGTGCGTCTTACTGTGTGTAAGTGTGTGTAAGTGTGTGTACGTGCGTGTAAGTATGTGTACGTTTGTGTAAGTCCATGTAAGTGCGTGTAAGTGCATGTAAGTGTGTGTAAGTTCGTGCTAGTATGTGGAAGTTTGTGTAAGTATGTATAAGTGTGTGTAAGTGCGTGTAAGTGCGTATAAGTATGTGTAAGATTGTGTAAGTTTGTGTAAGTTTGTGCAAGTGCGTGTCAGTTCGTGTAAGTACGTGTATGTGCCTGTGAGTTTGTGTTAGTGCGTGTAAGTACGTGTCAGTATGTGTAAGTACGTGTAAGTGTGTAGGAGTATGTGTAAGTGCAAGTAAGTGCGTGCAAGTGCATGTAAATGAATGTAAGTACGTGTAAGTACGTGTAAATGCGTGTAACTGCGTACAAGTGTGTGTAAGTGCCTGTAAGTGCATGTAAGTATGTGTAAGTGCGTGTAAGTGCGTTTAAGTGTGTGAGAGTGCATGTAAGTACGTATAACTTTGTGTAAGTACATGGAAGTGTGTGTAAGTGCACGTAAGTACGTGTAAGTGTATGTAAGTGCGTGTAAGTTCGTGTATGTGAATGTAAGTATGTGTAAGTGCGTGTTAGTGCGTGTACGAGCATGTAAGTGCGTGTAAGTGTGTATAAGTGTGTGTAAGTTCATGCAAGTGCGTTTAAGTGCGTGTAAGTACGTGTAAGTGCGTGTAAGTATGTGTAAGTGCGTATAAGTGCATGTAAGTGCGTGTAAGTGTGTGTAAGTATGTGTAAGTATGTGTAAGTGTGTGTTAGTGCATGTAAGAGCGAGTAAGTGCGTATAAGTGCGAGTAAGTGCGTGTAAGCTTGTGCAAGTGCGTGTAAGTGAGTGTAAGTGCGTGTAAGTACGTGTAAGTACGTGTAAGTGTGTGTAAGTACGTGTAAGTGCGTGTAAGTATGTGTAAGTGCGTATAAGTGCATGTAAGTGCGTGTAAGTGTGTGTAAGTATGTGTAAGTATGTGTAAGTGTGTGTTAGTGCATGTAAGAGCGAGTAAGTGCGTATAAGTGCGAGTAAGTGCGTGTAAGCTTGTGCAAGTGCGTGTAAGTGAGTGTAAGTGCGTGTAAGTACGTGTAAGTACGTGTAAGTGTGTGTAAGTACGTGTAAGTGCGTGTAAGTATGTGTAAGTGCGTATAAGTGCATGTAAGTGCGTGTAAGTGTGTGTAAGTATGTGTAAGTATGTGTAAGTGTGTGTTAGTGCATGTAAGAGCGAGTAAGTGCGTATAAGTGCGAGTAAGTGCGTGTAAGCTTGTGCAAGTGCGTGTAAGTGAGTGTAAGTGCGTGTAAGTACGTGTAAGTACGTGTAAGTGTGTGTAAGTACGTGTAAGTGCGTGTAAGTATGTGTAAGTGCGTATAAGTGCATGTAAGTGCGTGTAAGTGTGTGTAAGTATGTGTAAGTGTGTGTAAGTGTGTGTAAGTGCGTGTAAGTGTGTGTAAGTTTGTGTAAGTATGTGTAAGTATGTGTAAGTGTGTGTTAGTGCATGTAAGAGCGAGTAAGTGCGTATAAGTGCGATTAAGTGCGTGTAAGCTTGTGCAAGTGCGTGTAAGTGAGTGTAAGTGCGTGTAAGTACGTGTAAGTACGTGTTAGTGTGTGTAAGTAAGTGTAAGTGCATATAAGTAGGTGTGAGTGTGTGCAAGTGCGTGCCAGTACATGCCAGTGCAGGCCAGTGTGTGTAAGTTCGTGTAAGTGTGTGTAAGTGCGTGTACGTGCATGTAAGTGCGTGTCAGTGCGTATAAGTATGTGTAAGTGCATATACGTACGGTTAAGTGCTTGTAAGTATGTGTAAGTACGTGTAAGTACATGTAAGTGTGTGTAAGTGCGTGAAAGTGTGTGTAAGTTTGTGTGAGTTTGTGTTAGTGCTTGTAAGTACGGGTAAGTACGTGTAAGTGCGTGTAAGTGCGTGTAAGTACGTGCAAGTGCGTGTAAGTGCGTCTAAGTGCGTGTAAGTGCATGCAAGTTTAAGCATGTGCGTGTAAGTCCATGTAAGTGCGTGTAGGTACGTGTAAGTGCGTGTAAGTGCGTGTAAGTGCGTGTAAGTGAGTGTAAGTGTGTGTAAGTGCGTGTAAGTACGTGTAAGTACGTGTAAGTACATGTAAGTGCGTGGAAGTCGTGTAAGTGTGTGTGGGTATGTGTAAGTGCGTGTAAAAGTGTATAAGTGTGTTTAAGTGCGTGTATGTGCGTGTAAGTGCGTTTAAGTGCGTGTAAGTGCGTTTACGTGCGTGTATGTGCATGTAAGTAGGTGTAAGTGCGTGTAAATGCGTATAAGTGTGTGTACGTTCTTGTAAGTGCATGAAAGTGCATGTATGTTTGTGTAAGTACGTGTAAGTGCGTTTACGTGTATGTAAGTACCTGTAAATGCGTTTAAGTTTGTGTAAGTTCGTGTAAGTGCGTGTAAGTATGTGTAAGTACGTAAAAGTGCGTGTAAGTACGTCTGAGTTCATGTAATTGCGTGTAAGTACGTGTAGTTGTGTGTAAGTGCGTGTAAGTGCGTGTAAGTGCGTGCAAGTGCATGTAAGTACGTGTAAAAGCGTATAGGTGCATTTAAGTGCGTGTAAGTGCGTGTGAAAGCGTATAAGTCCGTTTAAGTGCGTGTAAGTGCGTTTAAGTGTGTGTAAGTGCATGTAAGTGCGTGAAAGTGCGTGTAAATGTGTATACGTGCGTGTACGTTCGTGTGAGTGCGTAAAAGTGCGTGTATGTTTGTGTAAGTGTGTGTAAGTGCGTTTACGTGTATGTAAGTGCATATAAGTGCGTGGAAGTTTGTGTAAGTTTGTGTAAGTGCTCGTAAGTATGTGAAAGTTCGTATAAGTGCGTGTAAGTGCAACTGAGTTCATGTCATTGCGTGTAAGTAGGTGTAAATGTGTGTATGTTCGTGTAAGTGCGTGTAAGTGCGTGTAAGTACATGTACGTTCGTGCAAGTGCATGTAAGTGAGTGTAAGTGCGTGTACGTACGTGTAAGTACGTGTAAGTGTGTGTAAGTGCGTGTAAGTACATGTACGTTCGTGCAAGTGCATGTAAGTGAGTGTAAGTGCGTGTACGTACGTGTAAGTACGTGTAAGTGTGTGTAAGTGCGTGTAAGTGCATGTAAGTGCGTGTAAGTGCGTGTAAGTACGTGTAAGTGCGTGTACATTCGTGCAAGTACGTGTAAGTAAGTGTAAGTGCGTGTAAGTACGTGTAAGTGTGTTTAAGTGCGTGTAAGTGTGTGTAAGTGCATGTAAGAGCGTGTAAGTGCATGCACGTGCGTACAAGTGCATGCAAGTTTGTGCCATACGTGTAAGTTCGTGTAAGTGAGTGTAAGTACATATAAGAGCATGTAATTGCGTGTAAGTGCGTGTAAGGGCGTGTAAGTGCGTGTAAGTGCGTGTAAGTACGTGTAAGTGCATGTAAGTACGTGTACGTGGGTGTAAGTGCCTTTAAGTACGTGTAAGTACGTGTAAATTTGTGTAAGTTTGTGTAAGTACGGGTAAGTGTGTGTAATTGCATGTAAGTGCGTGTACGTGTGTATAAGTACGTGTAAGTGTATGTAAGTGTGCGTGAGTTTGTGTCACTGTGTGTAAGTGCTTGTAAGTGCCTGAAAGTGTGTGTAAGTGCGTGTAAGTGCATGTAAGTGCTTGTGAGTGTGTGTAAGTGCGTGTAAGTATGTGTAAGTGCGTGTAAGTACGTGTAAATTTGTGTAAGTTTGTGTAAGAACGTGTACGTTCGTGTAAGTGAGTATAAGTGTGTGTTAGTGCGTGTAAGTACGTGTAAGTTTGTGTTAGTGTGTGTAAGTGGGTATAAGTGCGTATAAGTGCTTTTAAATGCATGTAAGTCCATGTTAGTGCTTCTAGGTACGTGTAAGTGCGTCTAAGTACATGTAAGTGCGTGTAAGTGCGTGTCAGTATGTGTAAGTGCATGTTAGTACGTGTAAGGTTAAGTTTGGATAACGTCGCATGACGCCTGACTGTCCTCCAAACCTGCGCGCCGCCGAGTTGTGTGTGTACTTCCTAAGGAGTGCGACTGCTGTCCGGTGACTGTCCTTGATCTTCGCATGGATGCTCGAACAGGGCCCGTGGAAGGCTCAAGTTGTGCGATTGTCGAGGGTCTGAAGGACGTCGCACGTGCATGTGACTTTACCCAAACTTACCCTACGTGTGTGTCAGTGCGTGTAAGTGTGTGTAAGTTTGTGTAAGTGTGTATACGTTCGTGTAAGTATGTGTAAGTGCGTGTGAGTGTGTGTGGGTGTATATAAGTGCGTGTAAGTACGTGTAAGTGCGTGTCAGTTTGTGTAAGTGCGTGTAAGTACGTGTACGTACGTGTACATTTGTGTATGTGCGTGTAAAATTGTGTAAGCTAATATAAGTGCGTGTAAGTGTGAGAAAATTTGTGTAAGTGCTTGTAAGTGTGTGTGAGTTCGTGTCAGTGCGTGTAAGTATGTGTAATTGCGTGTAAGTGCGTGAAAGTGCGTGTAAGTGCCTGTAAGTCCGTGCTCGTGCGTGTAAGTGTGTGTAAGTACGTGTAAGTGCATGTAAGTTCATGTAAGTGCGTATAAGTGCCTGCAGGTTCTTGTAAGTGCGTGTAAGTGTGTGTAAGTACGTGTAAGTGCGTGTAGGTGCGTGTAAGTGCATGTAAGTTCGTGTAAGTGTGTGTAAGTACGTGTAAGTCGGTGTTAGTGCATAAAAGTACGTGTAAGTGCGTGTACCTGTGTGTAAATGTGTGTAAGTGCGTGTAAATGTGTGTAAGTACGTGTAAGTGTGTGTAAGTGCATGTAAGTGCGAGTAAGCGCGTGTTAGAATGTGTAAGCACGTGTAAGTACGTGTAAGTGCGTGTAAGTGTGTGTAAGGGCGTGTAAGTACGTATAATAGCGTGTAAATACGTGCAAGTGCGTCTAAGTGTGTGCAAGTGCATGCAAGTGCATGTAAGTGCGTGTAAGTACGTATAAGTGTGTGTAAGTGTATGTAAGTTCTTGTAAGTGCGTATAAGTATGTGTAAGTGCGTGTTAGCGTGTGTAAGTGCGCGTTAGAGCGTGTAAGTGTGTGTAAGTGCATGTAAGTGGGTGTAAGTACGTACAAGTGTGTCTAAGTGCGTACAAGTGTGTGTAAGTGTATATAAGTGTGTGTAAGTGCGTGTAAGTATGTGTAAGTGCGTGTAAGTGTGTGTAAGTGTATATAAGTGTGTGTAAGTGCGTGTAAGTATGTGTAAGTGCGTGTAAGTGCGTGGAAGTGTATGTAAGTACGTACAAGTACGTGTAAGTGCGTGTAAGTGCGTGCAAGTGTGTACCAGTGCGTGTCACTATATGTAAGTTTGTATAAGTGCGTGTAAGTGCGTGTAAGTGCGTTTAAGTATGTGTAAGTACGTGTAAAGGCATGTAAGTGCGTGTAAGTACGTATAAGTGCGTGTAAGTACGTATAAGTGCGTGTAAGTACGTATAAGTGCGTGTAAGTACGTATAAGTGCGTGTAAGTACGTATAAGTGCGTGTAAGTACGTATAAGTGCGTGTAAGTACGTATAAGTGCGTGTAAGTACGTATAAGTGCGTGTAAGTACGTATAAGTGCGTGTAAGTACGTATAAGTGCGTGTAAGTACGTATAAGTGCGTGTAAGTACGTATAAGTGCGTGTAAGTACGTATAAGTGCGTGTAAGTACGTATAAGTGCGTGTAAGTACGTATAAGTGCGTGTAAGTACGTATAAGTGCGTGTAAGTACGTATAAGTGCGTGTAAGTACGTATAAGTGCGTGTAAGTACGTATAAGTGCGTGTAAGTACGTATAAGTGCGTGTAAGTACGTATAAGTGCGTGTAAGTACGTATAAGTGCGTGTAAGTACGTATAAGTGCGTGTAAGTACGTATAAGTGCGTGTAAGTACGTATAAGTGCGTGTAAGTACGTATAAGTGCGTGTAAGTACGTATAAGTGCGTGTAAGTACGTATAAGTGCGTGTAAGTACGTATAAGTGCGTGTAAGTACGTATAAGTGCGTGTAAGTACGTATAAGTGCGTGTAAGTACGTATAAGTGCGTGTAAGTACGTATAAGTGCGTGTAAGTACGTATAAGTGCGTGTAAGTACGTATAAGTGCGTGTAAGTACGTATAAGTGCGTGTAAGTACGTATAAGTGCGTGTAAGTACGTATAAGTGCGTGTAAGTACGTATAAGTGCGTGTAAGTACGTATAAGTGCGTGTAAGTACGTATAAGTGCGTGTAAGTACGTATAAGTGCGTGTAAGTACGTATAAGTGCGTGTAAGTACGTATAAGTGCGTGTAAGTACGTATAAGTGCGTGTAAGTACGTATAAGTGCGTGTAAGTACGTATAAGTGCGTGTAAGTACGTATAAGTGCGTGTAAGTACGTATAAGTGCGTGTAAGTACGTATAAGTGCGTGTAAGTACGTATAAGTGCGTGTAAGTACGTATAAGTGCGTGTAAGTACGTATAAGTGCGTGTAAGTACGTATAAGTGCGTGTAAGTACGTATAAGTGCGTGTAAGTACGTATAAGTGCGTGTAAGTACGTATAAGTGCGTGTAAGTACGTATAAGTGCGTGTAAGTACGTATAAGTGCGTGTAAGTACGTATAAGTGCGTGTAAGTACGTATAAGTGCGTGTAAGTACGTATAAGTGCGTGTAAGTACGTATAAGTGCGTGTAAGTACGTATAAGTGCGTGTAAGTACGTATAAGTGCGTGTAAGTACGTATAAGTGCGTGTAAGTACGTATAAGTGCGTGTAAGTACGTATAAGTGCGTGTAAGTACGTATAAGTGCGTGTAAGTACGTATAAGTGCGTGTAAGTACGTATAAGTGCGTGTAAGTACGTATAAGTGCGTGTAAGTACGTATAAGTGCGTGTAAGTACGTATAAGTGCGTGTAAGTACGTATAAGTGCGTGTAAGTACGTATAAGTGCGTGTAAGTACGTATAAGTGCGTGTAAGTACGTATAAGTGCGTGTAAGTACGTATAAGTGCGTGTAAGTACGTATAAGTGCGTGTAAGTACGTATAAGTGCGTGTAAGTACGTATAAGTGCGTGTAAGTACGTATAAGTGCGTGTAAGTACGTATAAGTGCGTGTAAGTACGTATAAGTGCGTGTAAGTACGTATAAGTGCGTGTAAGTACGTATAAGTGCGTGTAAGTACGTATAAGTGCGTGTAAGTACGTATAAGTGCGTGTAAGTACGTATAAGTGCGTGTAAGTACGTATAAGTGCGTGTAAGTACGTATAAGTGCGTGTAAGTACGTATAAGTGCGTGTAAGTACGTATAAGTGCGTGTAAGTACGTATAAGTGCGTGTAAGTACGTATAAGTGCGTGTAAGTACGTATAAGTGCGTGTAAGTACGTATAAGTGCGTGTAAGTACGTATAAGTGCGTGTAAGTACGTATAAGTGCGTGTAAGTACGTATAAGTGCGTGTAAGTACGTATAAGTGCGTGTAAGTACGTATAAGTGCGTGTAAGTACGTATAAGTGCGTGTAAGTACGTATAAGTGCGTGTAAGTACGTATAAGTGCGTGTAAGTACGTATAAGTGCGTGTAAGTACGTATAAGTGCGTGTAAGTACGTATAAGTGCGTGTAAGTACGTATAAGTGCGTGTAAGTACGTATAAGTGCGTGTAAGTACGTATAAGTGCGTGTAAGTACGTATAAGTGCGTGTAAGTACGTATAAGTGCGTGTAAGTACGTATAAGTGCGTGTAAGTACGTATAAGTGCGTGTAAGTACGTATAAGTGCGTGTAAGTACGTATAAGTGCGTGTAAGTACGTATAAGTGCGTGTAAGTACGTATAAGTGCGTGTAAGTACGTATAAGTGCGTGTAAGTACGTATAAGTGCGTGTAAGTACGTATAAGTGCGTGTAAGTACGTATAAGTGCGTGTAAGTACGTATAAGTGCGTGTAAGTACGTATAAGTGCGTGTAAGTACGTATAAGTGCGTGTAAGTACGTATAAGTGCGTGTAAGTACGTATAAGTGCGTGTAAGTACGTATAAGTGCGTGTAAGTACGTATAAGTGCGTGTAAGTACGTATAAGTGCGTGTAAGTACGTATAAGTGCGTGTAAGTACGTATAAGTGCGTGTAAGTACGTATAAGTGCGTGTAAGTACGTATAAGTGCGTGTAAGTACGTATAAGTGCGTGTAAGTACGTATAAGTGCGTGTAAGTACGTATAAGTGCGTGTAAGTACGTATAAGTGCGTGTAAGTACGTATAAGTGCGTGTAAGTACGTATAAGTGCGTGTAAGTACGTATAAGTGCGTGTAAGTACGTATAAGTGCGTGTAAGTACGTATAAGTGCGTGTAAGTACGTATAAGTGCGTGTAAGTACGTATAAGTGCGTGTAAGTACGTATAAGTGCGTGTAAGTACGTATAAGTGCGTGTAAGTACGTATAAGTGCGTGTAAGTACGTATAAGTGCGTGTAAGTACGTATAAGTGCGTGTAAGTACGTATAAGTGCGTGTAAGTACGTATAAGTGCGTGTAAGTACGTATAAGTGCGTGTAAGTACGTATAAGTGCGTGTAAGTACGTATAAGTGCGTGTAAGTACGTATAAGTGCGTGTAAGTACGTATAAGTGCGTGTAAGTACGTATAAGTGCGTGTAAGTACGTATAAGTGCGTGTAAGTACGTATAAGTGCGTGTAAGTACGTATAAGTGCGTGTAAGTACGTATAAGTGCGTGTAAGTACGTATAAGTGCGTGTAAGTACGTATAAGTGCGTGTAAGTACGTATAAGTGCGTGTAAGTACGTATAAGTGCGTGTAAGTACGTATAAGTGCGTGTAAGTACGTATAAGTGCGTGTAAGTACGTATAAGTGCGTGTAAGTACGTATAAGTGCGTGTAAGTACGTATAAGTGCGTGTAAGTACGTATAAGTGCGTGTAAGTACGTATAAGTGCGTGTAAGTACGTATAAGTGCGTGTAAGTACGTATAAGTGCGTGTAAGTACGTATAAGTGCGTGTAAGTACGTATAAGTGCGTGTAAGTACGTATAAGTGCGTGTAAGTACGTATAAGTGCGTGTAAGTACGTATAAGTGTGTGTAAGTGTGTGTAGGTGCGTGTAAGTACGTGTAAGTGCGTGTAAGTTTGTGTAAGTGTGTGTAAGTACGTGTAAATGCGTATAAGTACGTGTAAGTGTGTGTAAATACGTGTAAGTGTTCGTAAGTACGTGTAACTGTGTGTAAGTGTGTGCAAGTGTGTGTAAGTACGTGTCAGTATGTGTAAGTGCGTGTAAGTTCGTGTAAGTGTGTGTAAGTACGTGTTGGTTTGTATACGTGCGTGTAAGTGCGTGTAAGTTTGCCTAAGTACGTATAAGATGGTGTGAGTTTGTGTCAGTGTGTGTAAGTGCGTGTAAGTGTGTGTAAGTGCGTGTAAGTGTGTGTAAGTGCATGTAAGTACGTGTAAGTTCATGTAAGTTTGTGTGAGTGCGTGTAAGTGTGTGTAAGTTTGTGTCACTGCGTGTAAGTGCATGTGAGTTTGTGTCAGTACATGTAAGTGCGTGTAAGTACGTGTAAGTGCATGTAAGTGCGTGTAAGTGTCTGTGAGTGCGTATAAGTATGTATGAGTACGTGTAAGTGCGTGTACGTTTGTGTAAGTGCGTGTAAGTGCGTGTACGTTCATGTAAGTACGTGTAAGTATGTGTATGTGCGTGTAAGTGCGTATAAGTGCGTGTAAGTGCGTATAACCACGTGTAAGTTGGTATAAGTTTGTGTAAGTTCGTGTAAGTTTGTGTACGTGCGGGTAAGTGCATGTAAGTTTGTGTCACTTCGTGTAAGTGCGTGCAAGTGCTTGTAAGTGCGTGTAAGTACGTGTACCTGCGTGTAAGTGCGTGTAAGTGCATGTAAGTACGTATAACTGTGTGTGAATGCGTGTAAGTGCGTATGAGTGTGTGTAAGTACATGTAAGTACGTGTAAGTACATGTAAGTACGTGTAAGTGTCTGTAAGAACGTGTACGTTCATGTAAGTGCGTGTAAGTACTTGTAAGTGTCTGTAAGTACGTGTAAGTGCACGCAAGTGCGTGCAAGTACGTGTAAGAACATGTAAGTGAATGTAAGTTTGTGTAAGTGTGATTAAGTGTGTGTAAGTGCGTGTAAGTGTGTGTAAGTGCAAGTAAGTGTGTGTAAGTGCAAGTAAGTGCGTGTAAGTGCGTGTAAGTTTGTATAAGTGTATGTAAGTGCGTGTACGTTTGTGTAAGTCCGTGTAATTGTGTGGAAGTGCGTGTAAGTGCGTGTAAGTTTTTGTCAATGCGTGTAAGTGTGTATAAGTGCGTGTAATTATTTGTAAATGCGTGTAAGTGCGTGTAAGTGCGTGTAACATTATGTAACTGCATGTAAGTGCATGTAAGTGCTTGTAAGTGCATGTAGGTGCGTGTAAGTACGTGTAAGTGTTTGTACATTTGTGTAAGTGTATGTAAGTATGTGTAAGTGCGTGTAAGTGCGTGTAAGTGTGTGTAAGTGTGTGTAAATGGGTGTAAGTGCGTATAAGTGCATATAAGTATGTAGAAGTGCGTGTAAGTGGGTGAAAGTACGTGTAAGTTTGTGTAAGTGTGTGTAAGTGCGTGTAAAAACGTGTAACTGTGTTTAAGTGCATGTAAGTGCGTGTAAGTGCGTGTACATGTGTGTAAGTGCGTGTAAGTGCGTATAAGTGCGTGTAAGTGCGTGTAGGTGTATGTAAGTTTGTGCCAGTATATGCCAGTGCGTGTGAGTTTGTGTAAGTGCGTGTAAGTGCGTGTAAGTGCGTGTAAGTTCGTGTAAGTATGTGTAAGTGTGTGTAGGTATGTGTAAGTATGAGTTAGTGCATGTACGTTTGTGTAAGTTCGTGTAAGTGCGTGTAAGTCTGTGTAAGGTTGTGTAAGTGCGTGTAAGTGTGTGTGAGTATGTGTCAGTGCGTGTAAGTACGTGTAAGTGCATGTAAGTGTGTGTAAGTGCATGTAAGTGCGTAAAAGTACGTGTAAGTACGAGTAAGTGCATATGAGTGCGTGTAAGTGCGTATAAGTGCGTGTAAGTGTGTGTAAGTGCGTGTAAGTGCGTGTAAGTACATGTAAGTGGATGTAAGTACGTGTAAGGACATGTAAATTTGTGTAACTACGTGTACGTGCATGCAAGTGTATGTAAGTTTGCGTAAGTGTGTGTGAGTGTGTATGAGCTCGTGTTAGTGCGTGTAAGTGCGTGTAAGTGCGTGTAAGCATATCTAAGTGTGTGTGAGTGCATGTAAGTGCGTGTAAGTGCGGGTAAGTATGTATAAATGTGTGTGCGTGCGTGTAAGTGCGTGTGAGTACGTATAAGTGTATGTAAGTTTGTCTACGTGCGTATAAGTGCGTGTACGTGCGTGTAAGTGTGTATAAGTGTGTGTAAGTACGTGTAAGTGCCTGTAAGTGTCTGTAAGTGCGTGTAACTGCGTGTAAGTTTGTGTAAGCTTGTGTAGGTTAGTGTAAGTACGTGTACGTTTGTGTAAGTGCGTGTAAGTACGAGTGAGTTTGTGTCAGTGCGTGTAAGTACGTCTAAGTGTGTGTAAGTACGTATAAATGTGTGGAAGTGCGTGTAAGTGTGTGTAAGTGTGTATAAGGGCGTGTAACGGCGTGTGAGTGCGTGTAAGTACATGTGAGTGTGTGAGAGTACGTAAAAGTGCATGTGAATGCGTGTAAGTGTGTGTAAGTGCGTGTATATACATACAAGTTTGTGTAAGTACGTGTAAGTGCATGTACGTTTGTGTAAGTGCGTGTATGTGTGTGTAAGTGCATGTAATTGCGTGTACCTGCATGGAAGTACGTGTAAGTGTGTGTAAGTGCGTATGAGTGTGTGTAAGTGTGTGTAAGTACGTGTAAGTGCGTGGAAGTTTGTGTAAGTGCATATAAGTATGTGTAAGTGTGTGTAAGTGCGTGTAGGTACATGTAGGTGCGATTAAGTGTGTGTAAGTCTGTGTAAGAATGTGTAAGCATGTGTAAGTGCGTGTAAGTGTATGTAAGTGCATGTAAGTGCGTATAAGTTTGTGTAAGTACATGTAAGTCCGTGTAAGTATGTGTAAGTATGTGCAAGTACGTGAAAGTGCGTAAGTCTTTGTAAGTATGTGTAAGTATGTGTAAGTAGGTTTAAGTGTGTGTAAGTACGTGTAGGTGCATGTAAGTGCGTGTAAGTGTGCGTAAATCCGTGTGAGTATGTGTAAGTATGTGTAACTGCGTGTAAGTGCATGTAAGTGCGTGTAAGTGCATGTAAGTGCATATAAATACGTGTAAGTACGTGTATGTGCGTGTAAGTGCTTGTAGGTGCGTGTAAGTGCGTGTAAGTGCGTATAAGTGCAGGTGAGTATATGTAAGTGTATGTAAGTGTGTGTAATTGCATTTCAGTACGTGTAATTGCATCTAAGTTTGTGTTAGTGCGTGGAAGTGCGTCTAAGTGCGTGTAAGTACGTGTAGGTGTGTGTAAGTGTGTGTAGGTGTATGTAAATGCGTATAAGTGTGTACAAGTGTGTGTAAGTGCTTGTAAGTGTGTGTAACTCCGAGTAAGTGTGTGCAAGTGCATGCAAGTACGTGTAAGTGTGTGTACGTGTGTGTAAGTACGTCTAACTGCGTGTAAGTGTGTGTAAGTGCGTGTAAGTATGTGTATGTGCATGTTAGTG
>SZWC01013071.1:17274-42164 GCA_023375785.1 Penium margaritaceum
TGCGCGCAGCCATGGTGCGCGCAGCCATGGTGCGCGCTACCATGTCTGCACGCTGCAAGGCAACGCGCAGCCATGGTGACAACCCCACAACCCCACAACCCCGCATTCCCCCGACCACCACACACACTTGGGGTCGGCATGGAGCGGCATTGGACGGGGCGGAGAGGCACCGGCGCCACGACGTTGACGGACTGCGCGCAGAGCACAGGCCGGAGGTCATAGTGGCCGCAACTGCGAAGACATCGTCAGCGGGCTTGGCACGTGGGACAAGGCGGAAAGCAGAGGCCGCTGCATTCTGTGCCGCCCCCGCCAGGCCCGCCGGGAGCACCCTAGCGAACGCGGCGTCGTGCTCGTCATCGTCGTCGTCGTTGCAGTAGCTACGGGCGCGCAAGTTCGTGAAGACGGCCTGGAAGGCATCGGCGTCAATGCGCAGAGGACCGTAGCCGAGGGTCTCCAGCATGTCATTGCATCGCACATCCATGGTCGTCCGGCGGGGGTCGTCAGAAACCATGGAAGCGAGGCGAGGGGCTGGAATGAAGAGGTGTTTGGTGGCGCAATGGACGAGCGAAGTTCCAAAGTTCGTGGCAGAGAAGTGGATCTTGTGCTATGCTTTCTACCGTCCGCTAGGGCTCAACGTCAATCGCCATTTCCACGCGTCCGCTGACACCTAACCCTAATGTTGGGGACAATTTCACCCTCTGGCAGCCATGGCGGCCTGTGCCTTGGACTGAAACAGTGTAGCGAGCCAAGCTCCAGGGGCCGTGGCAAGCACTTAGGCTCGCACGCAGAGGAAGGGGGGTGTCGACCACGTGAAAGGGAGTGATGCTGGCGTGAATCTGGACGCACCACCGTAGTTTGGGGTGGGCGCCTAGTACGTTCCACGACGAGGGGGGGAAGTTCAGTTTTCTTCCGACTAGAAAACAGGGCATAACATACAAAATGCACGCATCATGTGCGGCTTGACGGAAAGGCATTTTTCGAACCGAATTCATGCAACCTGACGACTTGCTAGGATTTGCTACAGCTCCGAGGCTGTAGCAACTTCTTAGCAAGTCGTCAACAGCGCGACGCATAGCTCGCGATAATCGTCGGCCGCGACTCGAAAACATGGGTCGCAGCTGTCAGGTCCCGACTGTAAATGTCTGGAATAATCCGACACTGCAAACCCACCGAGGAGAGTTGCTTCGGGCGCTGGTGTGATCGCAGGTGGCCAACTACAGCCTCCGATACGCTGTATTTACGAGCGTGGGAAACTGAGTCGCGGTTCGGAGTTGCTACGGGCCGGTGTGACACCGGCCTCATGCACAGCTGCCTGTATGGACGGGTCTGACAATGCGAATTATTCATTTGGAAAAAATCAATTTGGAAAGGAATGTCGAAATAAGGTCCTTTGTAGAATCACCTGTTTAATGCGACCAATATCATACATAACAGTGGCTACATAGAACAAGAGTGCATGAGGATACAAAAAAATGAAAAGAATAAGGTTCCTTTGTTAATTGAAATTGAAAAAAAACCGAAATTGTTGAATCTCAAGAGCAAATATACGCATTACCTAATGTTATGAAAACATGACTATTATATCGGGAATTTGTTCAGGATTTTTCAAAAGTGGGCACTGCATTCATTTTTTTTCGGAAGGGTAACATTCGCGTCTTGTGGAAAAGGTGGTAAGGCGTTAAAACCAGTGGGTAATTGTAACACTTCATTAGAAAAGTGGGTGATTGTGCAGGACCACGCTGAAAACGTGGGTAAAGAGGAATTATTCCGTAGACTTAAAGGGTTCCTGTTCGAATCCCAAAGATAAAGGTCTTGCCGTCCTGCTGATATCAGCTCTCTGGACAACGTGTGTTGGCCGGCAAACCATTCCGGCTATCATTGAGCCATGCAGGAAGCGCAAGACCCCTTTCAGACGGTTCATATGCTTTCGAGGGAAGATGTGACTTGTCCTCCGCAGCCGGCAGGGTGAAGCACGTGGGTGGTTACCGCGTCTTTCGTACCCATGGTTGACGACGACTGTGGCCGAACCAGCTTTCCCCCAACAGACAGTTTGACGTTTCACAGAGCTGTAGTTTGCAATGCGAAACATGCATGGAGTACTTTTGCTATCGCCCGTTCGTCGAGTCACTCATCTGGTTGATCGTATATCAATCGTAAAGCATCACATTCGGAGCAACGATCCCTCTCGTGTGTTTTCCTAGCTCGCTCTCGCTCGGTCCAGCATGGACTGCGTGGGCGTCGCTGGAAACTCGTGAATATGTTTGCCACCTGGCCACGCAGGAAGCCGACTCAACGACGCGTCGACTTGAAACCCTTTTCACGGAGCTCTTCTTTCGAATTTCGTTCGTAACTTGTTCATCCGGCAGCGAAAGAATATACTTGGCCGGGGTTGACAATGGACGAGCTTCCATTCTTATGCTCTCCCGGACGTGCCTACATAAAACGTCTCGAAGCCGACAGACCAGTGCGTTTCATCTGTATCGTGGAGGCGCTTTTGGTTCCGAAACCAAAAGAGCCTCCATTCTCAACAATCGACCAAGTCGGAGGGGAGCTACCTTTCATCAGCAGAGAATTATAATTTGCTGACTGGAGAGCCTCAGCCTCTACACCTCTCCCAAACCGATGTACCTCTTCTCCAGAAAGGAATAAGACACATCCACAGGTCGAACATGGTTGCCAGGATTATGTCCTGGGTGACAAAAACAACGCCCACTCGCCCGAGGCGGCCGGGATGCATCCGAGAATAACGATATCAACTCTACTATTGGCATGGATCGGAATAAAAATAGGCCCTGCTATCGCTACACGAAGAATCTCACGAGTGAGCCACACAAAGCAGGACTTGTGCTGTCCCATGTTCTCTTCTGACTGCGCCTGATGGCGAAGAGAAGCGGATTAATGAAAATGGAGGTTGTCTTCAAAGCTCGAGCATTCACAGGCAGTGGTAAGGGGAGTACACCAAGCTTCACATGGGATATAAAAGTTGTAGGCCGTTCCCCTGCTTGAAATTCAGAAGGAAAAAGTCGGTTGTTGAACGTGCTACTAAGGAACTACTTGTGACTTTTAAATCCTGTTCCCATCGTGTTCCCTTCCTATTCACGGTTTTCATCCATGCTTCCATTCAAATGTTGCCTTCCTCCTTCGTACTTGCTAAATATTGGGCTTGTCCCCCAGCGTTCCAATTACGACGTTGTTGCACGACATTCATCTATAATGTTGTTGAAACCGCATCACAACAATCATGAAGTAGAATTTGCGGCCCAAAACGAGTGCACACTTGCAACCATAGGCACTATACATGGTGTACAAGAGGATCTTCCATTTCTCAGAAACCCATTCAGTTATCGCAACCTATCATGAAAAAAGGCAAAGCACGTGCCTGGCAAACCCTAATTCTTAAAGAAATTGAATGACATGCACAACTAGTAAGCCTTTAACAAAAGCTTCTCATTGAGAGTAAAAAGGAGCCTCCGATGTTTTTCGCTATGACCAATGACGGTTTCTGACTCACAAGACCCTAGATAGGANGAAACCGCATCACAACAATCATGAAGTAGAATTTGCGGCCCAAAACGAGTGCACACTTGCAACCATAGGCACTATACATGGTGTACAAGAGGGCCTTCCATTTCTCGGAAACCCATTCAATTATCGCAACCTATCATGAATAAAGGCAAAGCACGTGCTTGGCAAGCCCTCATTGTCAAAGAAATTGAATGACATGCACAGCAAAGTAAGCCTTCAACAAAAGCTTCTCATTGAGAGTAAAAAGGAGCCTCCGACATTTTTCGCTCTGACCAATGATGGTTTCTGACTCACAAGACCCTGGATAGAACAGAGAGTTGAGTGAATACCATCCATAATCAATGGTCAAAATCAGTTGCCTATCAATGCAAGCATAAAAGCGGATGATCAAGCACATGCAATCGTTCATGTCAATACTAGAAACACACATCAGCATGGAGGAGAAGGCTCTTATGTTTTCACACTACATATGATTTTGCATGACGATGCGATAAGTTATGGAGCATTTTTAGTGTGGCACACCAACTATTTGGCATACGATCCACGATGTTGTCCATGCACTTTTCAATGTGAACATCACCCTCATATAATTACCACATGAACATTCAACTATACCATCATCGTATACCTTTCCAAGTGGTTTTGTTGCATGGGCTGGCCAATCACAATGGAGTATTCACAAAACACACGTTCTTATCATTTTGCATTCCTAACACCTTGCATTATTCAACAATAATGAGACATTAACATAGAAAATTGCCATGGCATCTGATTTTCAGTTCTAACTATTTTTTATAAGAGGAGCGGTCATCATACAAGAAGCTTTGACAACGCAATCCACCATTACTTCTCTACACCGGCACACAAATTCATGCTAGAGAACGCGACCTTCTTGGTATGAAGGGAATGGTACCATCTTCACAAGTTTGGCCATGGTGAACAAATAGTCCTTATACTTCATGCATTCATCTATAGCAATATAGTTTACATCAATTTTGCATAACACATTACCCTCTAACTCCATGTTTGCATCGTTTACATCAATATTATGGAAAATTTCACTTGAAAGTATTTTCCTATTCATGTGCTCTTCTATAGAACACCGATTTTCACACTCCTTCCGTACGATGTTTAATGTTATAATGCACAATTTCTCATTATTCAAGTTTTTTTCCACATTCAAAAAATACAAATTCAAATACATATGCTTGTGATAAATGTTTCATTGCAACTTCTCATCAAATGAGTTATTGATTTTGGGAAAGAAAAGAATTCAATGCTTTGAAATTGATAAGAAATTAATGTCGTATGAAGGGCATGTAGAAAAATTATTTAGAGCAATAAGAAGGTTTAGGTATGTGTTATTTAAGTGAGCAATAACTACGCTAAGCAAGAGCTTCTCAAGGCATAGTTGAATCGAAAATTGAAGGTCTGTACGCGAAGTTACGGATTTTCATCTGAAAATACCAGGGTGCGGCTTGACAAGGAATTTCCTTCTACACAGGCCAGATTCGATTTTGACATTTAGTTCGAAGAGGGGAAAGGAGCGTGGATCTTTGAGTGTTGCATGCACAACAGGGTTGTGCATGCCTGTTGGCCCATCTTGGTTAGTAGTTGCGTAGTGGAAGCAAGCACAAGTAGGTACTTGACCCAGATGAGTCAGGTTAGGACAACACCTGATTGGACTCTTCGGACTGCTAGCATCTGCACATGGAAGCAAAACTCTGAGCGAAGACCACTCTACATTAGGTGGTGCATGCACGACTCTATCAGCTACAACATGCACGACTTACCAGATGCATTAGCTAGTACATACACGACTAAGTAGCTGCATGCGGAGCCAAGAGTGGGGACCGCCCTACGTAAGCGATAACATGCATGACTCAACAATGGGGACCACGGCCAAGTTGCAAACATTCAAGACGCTTGCTTCAAGAGGAAGCTGTAAGAGGTGACGATTATTGTGCCTATTTTTCTAGACAATCTGGCGAAGTTGGTTTCGGAATCAGAGGAGCCTAAAAGAAGTTAGGCAATTTTCTCTACGAAATTCCTAGGTTTAAAGATTTTCTTCGCTTGTACACGCTGTATTCAATTTTCACATCTAGGTCAATGGGGGGAATGGACCATGGAGGTGTAAAATGTTATGTGTTGTATGCATAGCAGGGCTATGCATGACTGCTGCCCTAGACCAGTAAGCAGCTGTGTAGTACAACTACGCACTGCTGGGTTTGGGGTTAGGTCCACTCAGGGTGGGGCTACACCTCACTAGGCAGTGTGGACCGCCTTGCATCGGCTATTACATCAGCGCGACTGAGTAGCAACATGCAAGGCGCATAGTGGGGACGGCTCTGCATCAACGCATGTACGCATTACACAACACTAAGTCATAGCATGCATGCACGAATTATCAGCCACATGCAAAGCCAGAAGCAAGGACTGCTCTACATCAACATAGCCATGCACGACTGAGCAGCAGGAGCTAGTGGAGGGGCTACATTTTACAAGAAGATTCCCAGGCAAGAAATCTTCCCACCTGTAGCCGGAAGCTTCCATCAGCCTGAGCAGCTGTTTACTTGCTTGCAACCTACTAGAAATGGTGGCCAGCCTGGCAGTCTTCAATAAAAAACTCAGTCATCACTAAGCTTTCCGCCTACAGTTCACCATATCAGTCTCCACTAGTTCCTGACATCACCTGAGGCNCTCTGCATCAACGCATGTACGCATTACACAACACTAAGTCATAGCATGCATGCACGAATTATCAGCCACATGCAAAGCCAGAAGCAAGGACTGCTCTACATCAACATAGCCATGCACGACTGAGCAGCAGGAGCTAGTGGAGGGGCTACATTTTACAAGAAGATTCCCAGGCAAGAAATCTTCCCACCTGTAGCCGGAAGCTTCCATCAGCCTGAGCAGCTGTTTACTTGCTTGCAACCTACTAGAAATGGTGGCCAGCCTGGCAGTCTTCAATAAAAAACTCAATCATCACTAAGCTTTCCGCCTACAGTTCACCATATCAGTCTCCACTAGTTCCTGACATCACCTGAGGCCAAGACTCTACAGACACTCTTTTGAAGACCCTGGTAAGCCTAGTAGTAGTTTGCCAGCTTGGGCAGGAGGACGCCTCTGACTACTTTAAGGTCTCACTACCTAGAAGAGGTGGCTAGACTACACCCAAGACTAGAGCTACTTTGGCTAGAGCTGTCTTGCTAAACGTTGCCTACATGTGGGCCATGAGTTGTGTCTATGTGTGAGAGTGTAGAGTGTCAGAAGAATGCTAGTTCTCTTGTTTAAGTGGATGCGGTCACAAAGACGAGGGTTGGAATGGGGAGAAGAAGCACAAGCAGATGTAGTGCGGAAAAGGGCATGGAAAGCGGAATTGAAGCTGAAGCAAAAAGAAAGCACGGGAATGGATTGTGGGTGCAACACTGAAAGTGTGAGCACTAAGGGATTCCTGAGAAGAGTGGATGCAACACTTTAGATAGAAGGACGGAAGCTTCCTCAAAGGTGCAGGCGTTGCTGATGTATGATGACGTTTGCAAGAAAGAGTGGGCGCACTGTGAGAGCACGGGCGGCGAGAGGTGAGTGAGGGCAAAGGGGTTGGAGGCGACCGAGAGGGTGAGCCTGAAGATGAATCCAATGGATTGATTGTAGAGAAGAATACTAGCAATACAAATAGGAAAGTTCTAGCCTAACGTGATTCGTTGAGCGGGCATGGAAGGGAGATGGCGACTCGGGCAAGTGAGAGGGGGAGAGCACCTCGATTCACGATTCCATTTTGCTAGCCGTATGCATAGAGGAGTGATGTGCGCAGGCAAGATCTTCGCTATTACATTACGCCTGGACCGTTGGTGCACGAATCCGCTGGTTTGGTCTTGGCGAGGCTTGCACGTTTGTCGGTTGTGAGACTGTTTGGATTTTGGTCGTATGACTCCGAAGACGAGCCTGCACTTTCACTCTTTATTTTCTCAATGGCTACATCCCTTGAATTGATCTCCAAGATAATGTCTGACACCCCCCTTAGATCGGGAGAGGGGTGCAAGTCTTGAAAGGTAGACCTGGGAGTCTTCCTTTTGTAGGGGCACATCACGTAGGGTGCTTGTAAGGTTTTGGTGACGGTGGACGCCTCAGCACCAGGTTGTAGAGGGAAGAGTGAAATCCTCGGCGGTGCAACAATGTCTGAGTAGAGGTAGTGAGTGCTGTGGAGGGAGGAGTGTTGGTACAGGGAAATGCAGAGGTTGTCAAGAGGGCGGAGACAGGTGTAGTGGGTATGTTGTGGGTTGGTTTGTAGTAGGAAGCAGAGCAATTTTGATCACACATCCATGTCGTTCTTTGACTCAGGCCGTACTTGGGCTTGCGCAAATAGTGAGCGGTGACCACTCTACGAAGGTAGGCGGTCCAGATTTGAGAGGTCATGTGATGCGTCTGCATGAAGCGACATGCTTCTTTCAGTAGGCGGTTGACAAGTTTTTTTGCTGTGGGTAGGAGCTGTGGTGATCAATATTCCATGGTGCAGGCAAAACTCCGTGAGAAAGGTGTGAAGAGGTGCGTGAGGAGTGTTGCAGAGGATAATGTGAGGCGGTTTTTCAAAGTGTTTAGTCTGCTGTCGTACCTTGTCTCGTAGGGTAGTAACTCCTCTACCTAGTGTGCAAAGGGAGAGTATAGTGGAGTGAAGTGAGAATTGGCAATGAATGAAGAGGAAGTGGTTGTGGCAGGCAGTAGAGTATGAGGGTGGAGGTGGAATGAGTGTGATGTGTAGAGAGTCAAAGCTTTAGAGAGAGGTGTGAGAGGAGAGACGAGGAGAGGTGGACACGGTGTACATCTCAAGACCATACTCCTCAGATCCAATCTCAGACACAGCCTGTACTACTCCCAACATAACGGCATTGTTAGGAGCAGGATTCACCATAGCAGGGACAGCAGGGAAGGGTGGTGCTTCTATGTTGTCGGCTCAAGTTGAACGCGAGCTTGAACTTCCCATCCGGTTGTAGTAGCCCTAGCGGTGCTCTTGTGTCCAATTGGGTTGCTCGCCATAGAATTTGCCGGGGTTCTAGCCCAGCCACTCGTCAGTAGCACGATGATCATAGACATGCGGCAGGTGGTTGCGGCAACTGCACTTTGTTCCTTTGAGGGGAGGTGGAGGCCATAATGAAGTTGATGATGATGTGGCAGGCGACTTGAGATATCGGCTTGAGATGACTGCACGAGACAAAGTCGAGGCAGCTCATGCGGATGTGCAAAAGTGATGATGAGTACCAGATGGTTGAGTGTAGGGATGAAGCCTCATTCGTGAAACTAGTGGATATGGTAGAGGACTGGAAGCTACTGTTGATGAGGAGAAACAGGCATAGGGTTGACACCACGTGTGTCCACGGGTGGAGAGTTTTGAGTGAAGGAGAAGTGGGTGCGGCCAATTGGCGAGCAGAAAACAGCCAGGTGTGTCACTTAGGCTCTGATACCATGTCAGAAGAATACTGGTTTTGCTGTTTAAGTGGATGTGGTCACAAAGACGCGCGTTGGAATGGGGAATAGAAGCACAAGTAGAAGTAGTGCGGAAACGGGGATGGAAAGCGGAATGGAAGCTGAAGCGGAAATAAAGTACGGGAATGGATTGTGGGTGTACCACGGAAAGTGAGAATACTGAGGGATTGCTAAGAAGAGTGGACGCAACACTTTAGAGAGAAGGACGGAAGCTTCCACAAAGGTGCGGGCATTGCTGATGTATGATGACGTTGGCAAGAAAGAGTGGGCATAGTGGGAGAGCACGTGTGCAGAGAGGTGAGTGAGCGCAAAGGGAGTGGAGGCGGCCTAGAGGGCGAGCCTGAAGTGGAATCCAATTGATTGATTATAGACTTGAATATGAGCAATGCGAATAGGAAAGTTCTAGCCTAGCATGCTTCGTTGAGCGGGCATAGAAGGGAGGTGGCGCCTCGGGTGAGTGAGCGGGGGAGAGAGCCTCGAGTCCACGATTTGGATTTGCTAGCTGTACGCAAAGAGGAGTGACGTACGCAGGCACGATTCGAAGGTGCGTTTTGCCTGGACTCTTGGTGCATGAATCTGCTGGTTTGGTCTTGGCGAGGCTCGAAAGTTTGTTGGTCGTGAGACCGTTCGGATTTTGGTCGTATGACTCCGGAGACGAGCCTGCACTGTCACTCTTTATTTTCTTTGTGGCTACACTCCTTGAAGCTATCTTTAGGATAATGTCCGACTGCCTAAGACTCAAGCTGCTTTTGCTAGAGCTATCTTGCTAGGCATTGCCCACCTATGGGCCAGGAGCTGTGTCTAAGCGTGAGATGCAAGAGTTAGTCTCTAACTGAGTTGTGTTTGTTGTATTGTTTCTTGTACCATAGTTGTGATCAACTACAGTCATTGAGTCCCAGCATTCTTTCAGTTCCAGCCTATACTCTTTCTGTGGTTGCTCTCTAATCACAATGGTCCTAGAAGCAAGGAACCTAACCTTTACTGCACCTCACAAACATCAACATGGTATCAGAGCAAGGTCAATGCTGAAAATATCTGTAGTTTGATTCCTAACTAGTTGTGTCTGGAGGAGTTGTAGAATGTAGTTTCCTAAGCCAGCGAGCAATTGATGTCTTCAAGCGCCCAAGGTGGGATCTAGCATGAAAACGTCAACGGCAACGTGGATTACGTGAGCAACATGGAGATGGAGAATTTAGGAAAAAACTCTCCACCTCTTCATGAAAATTCTATCCTGCATGGTTTGCACATGGGGCAAGATCAGGGTCGCCACGTGGCAGAGCAGGCATAATTTAAGGGGGAAGAAGCGCAACGCTTGGAGGATGAAGCAAAGTCCATGGCGCAACAAGAAGAAAGTACACACAAGGTTGTGGAGCAAGAGACCATGGCATTGAGGGAGCAACGAGGTGCACAAGAGCTACTCTGCCAGCAGGAGCATCTCATACGTGATGCTCAGATGAATCAGCTTCAGCAGCAGATGGCATGTCTACAACAACAGAACTAGGTAAAACAACAACAACTGCAACAGCAACAACAACAACACCAAGAGCAGGAGTAACACGTTAATCATGCCCTGGAAGCTTAACAAGCATCATCAGCACATCTACCTTAACCAAGTCCTCCACTTGTGATGTAGCAGCCAATCATTCCTCCACAGGTGCCACCACTAGCATTAGTACAAGTAGGAATGCAGTAGCAGTTTGAAGCCCAACAACCACAGGTTCCATTGGGCATGCCCATAATGGCACCATTTCAGCTGTCTTCTCAAGCACGAACACTTAAGACATACATGGGGCAAGCACATCCAACACTGTAGCCTGTGTTTCAGGCGGAACCCTTAGTAGCAAACGTGAAGTAGTGCCACACAACTCCAACATAGGGAGTTGAGTATCGGGGGTTAGAGGACATTGTGCCAGCAGCTGCAGCCTTTCTTCATCTGCACAAGATCACGATGGACCAGTTTGATGGTGAGAACTTCCCGCACTAGGCCCACAAGTTCAAACAAGTGGCCCAGATTCATAGTATCTGGTAGTTTTACACTGGGTATTACGTTCCTCCTCCCCAAGGATCTCCACCACACATTGTGTCGGAGTTCAACTACTTCACGCAAGCTGCATACATGGTGTTTGACAGCCATCTAAACCATCGCATTCAACAAGCCATTTGCATGTATGAGGCAACAGCTGAGCAAGCCAAACATGCATGGTCCTATCTACTACGGACCTACATGTCAGGCAACTCCACTTTCAAGTCTCATCTCCTCACACAACTCTCCCACATCAGCCTCAGTGGCTTTAGTAACATTGAGAGCTACATCAACAAGGCAAAATCGTTCCGCAACCAACTTGCCATCATAGATACACCCATCTCTGAACCTATCTTCGTGACCTTCTTTCTTAAGGACCTCACTGGAGATTAGGATGGCGTGAAGAAAGTTCTCAAGTTCAAGCCTGAAGCCGAATTGAGAGAGGCATATGTCTACAAGATGCCATTGACAGAGCAGAGAGAACGCCAACTTAAAAGCAAAAATCTTGCATTTTGAGCAATGTAGCTTACCAGAATGAAGGAGAAAAGAGCACGTCTCACTCCTAGTCAAAAAGCCATGTAGTAATGAAGTCAGCGTACTCCCATGAGTCAATGCACATCCTCCTAAAGGCCATCGTATGCAATGCCACCGACCGGCAAACCAAATATCGTCGTGATATCACGTGTCATGATTACGAGAAGAAAGGGCACGTGAAGAAAGACTACTTGAAGAGGTTGTGTGATGAGGAGAAAGGGAGGATGTAGAGCAACTTCAAGGGAAAGAAGCGAGGGGGAGAGAAGAAGGAGAGTGGAGGAGAAATGAGTAAAAAGAGAAGTGAGGAGTCCGACAAGAAGGCGAAGGAGGAAGGCAAAGGGCAGCAATTTGATGACACTGAATCTGTGTTCCAGTTTTCAGACAGTCTAAGCGACAAGCTGGTTTGCTCGCCGTATGTTTGGTACCTAGACAGCGAGTGTACCTCACACATCAAGTACCACAAATCCTGCCTCCACAACTACAAGCGTTTTAGTCGGAGCTATGTGACAGTTGCCAACAACAAGCAGGTGTCCGGGCTCGGCAAGGGTATGATGATCGTGACAGGGTATGATGGAGCACAGGTCATGTTTGATAATGTTCTCTACATACCTAAAATTGCCGTTAACCTCCTCTCCCTCGGCGAACTCATGAAGAGAGGAGCTTGCATCATTAGTAACGACAAGCATGTCCTGCTCAAAACCCATAGAGGAAAAACCTTTGCGGCAGGTGAGCTCCTTGTACATGGCATGATTGAGGTGGAATTCAGTGCACCAGCTCAAGATGAGATAGATTCCCGATTTGCAGTGGCAAGTCTACACCAACCTGTAGGTGAAGATGCTGTTATGTTGCACAAGAGGCTTGGCCAAATCAACAATCAGTTGATGGAATCCATGGTGAAGGACCATGGCAATGGCCAAGACATCATGAAAAGTTGCCAAGGTAGAACTGACCCTTATGAGGACTGCATTCATGCCAAGTTACCACGACAAATTATCCCTTGTGGAGGCAAGTGCGACAACAGCCAAAAGCTGAGACTGGTTGACACCCACATGTGCGGACCGCTCCCCTCAGCAACATTCTATGGTGGACACCGTTACTTCCTCATCTTTGTGGATGATGCGACACGTTTTCTTTACCCTCTCCGAATTCAAGATGAAGCGCTAACCTACTTCTTCAAATGGTTGGTAATGGCGGAAAGGCAAAGCAACAAAAAGCTACAAGTCCTACACTCCAACAATGCTGCTGAGTACACTAGCACAAAATTCATTTCACAACTTTCAAATCCATGATGCTAGGAGCGCAGCCGGACAATTCTTGGTGGACGTATGCTTTGAGGCAAGCAGTTTGGGTGCAAAATTGTGTGCCGCACACGGCCTTACCAGACATGACTCCATTTAAAGCATGGCACGACTGCAAGCCGTACATCACCATGCTTTGGACATTTGGCCGCATGGCACTTCTCCACATCCCCAAAGAACGTCATAGGAAGCTTGTAGAAAAAGCACCTTGGGGCATGTTTGGTGGACAAAGCCCCAACATGAAAGGTTGGGAGTTCAACGACATGGACACCCAACATATCATCACCAATCGTGATGTTGTTTTCTTTGAACATCTGACACGTCTAGGGTAGGAAGCTAAGCGCTCGACTGCCCCAGACCTCTTTGAGTCTTTCTACAACTCATTTGTGGAGTCAATCCAAGACAAATCAGTAGACTGTGATCCACTCACCACGACGGATCTGGATCAGACAAGTGAAGAGGCGGTGCGCACGAGTGTGCCCTTTGCAGCTAATCACGAAGAACGCATCACCACTGATCAGGAGGCGGTTGTCGTAAGTCATGGTGAACGCCATCCCCTGGCAACACAAGATGGTACGGAGGCAACGCGGCTGAAGAAGCAAGATGGAAAAATCGAATCCGGGCACGTCACGTACCTCCCATAGTAATAGATGGAAGAACTACACAAGGAGGATGAAGTAGAATACGATATGGCGATTATAACATGCATAGTGTATGCTGAGAACGATGAGGTACATGTTGACTTCACAACAACGCATCTGATAGCTCTCCTTTCCAAGGCCTCATCAACACTACCGCCTGAGCCAAAGTCACTCAAGGAGGCATTGGTAGGCAAGTTTGCAGCTTATGAAAAACACGCTAGATGCAGAATGTAACAGCCTCATGGAGTAGGGAAGTTGGGAGCTAACAGTGCTGCCATCCGACTCAAGGCTAGTTGGTGTGAAGTGGGTGTTCTGGGTGAAGACGAAGGCAGATGGCAGCATCGACAAATTCAAAGTGCGCATGGTTGCAAAGGGATTCGAAGGTAGAAGGCATGAATTTCTTTGAAACCTATGCACCTGTGAGTTGTTATACCACAGCGCGTATCATGCTTGCCATTGTAGCAGTCAAAGACTACGAGGTGCAGCAGCTCAACGTTACGATTGCCTTTCTGCATGGAGAAATGGACACTACTGTTTATAGGAAGCAGCCAGAAGGGTTTGATGACGACATCGAACGAGTGTGCAAGCTCGTCAAGAGCTTGTACGGGTTGAAACAAAGCCCTCTCATTTGGTACCACAAGCTGCAAAGCCTCCTGAAGTCACCAGACTTCCATCGATCAGCCTACAATTTCTGCTTGTTTCTACATTGTCAGGGTGAGAACAAACGTCCAAAGCTAAGCTAAAAAAATAACTCATGGCCCAAAAGACATAAATCGGCATCAACTAGACCCCCATCCCTCCATTTCAACACTGGTGTTCTTAGGTGTAATGTGGTGTGATGTAGTGTAATATGGTGTTGTGGTGTAGTTTTCCATGATTTAGTATGATTTGTTGTGTTTTGTTGTGTTGTATTGTGTTGTATTGTGTTGTGTTTTGTTGTGTTGAATATGTTGTGTTGTGTTGTGTTGCTTTGTGTTGTGTTGTGTTGTGTTCAATTATGTTGTGTTGTGTTGTGTTGTGCTCCCACCCGCTCCCACCCGCACCCACCCATACCCACAACCGCGCCTACCCTCCTTCCCTCGTGGTTCCCCTCTCCAAGGGGACACCACAACTTGGTCCACCACGTGTCAGGTTCCCACCTGCGAGGGAAGTGGAGGCCATCCCATGCGGATAGGGGCTGGCGAGAGCCACGCCACATGGAGACCGGGAACCAGGTTGGCCCAACGAGGGCCTCGGCGCCAATTCAGCACAATTCACCTTAGCAGCAACCGAGGGTACCAGCAGGTAGCGGAGGGAGCAACGGTGGCAGTGCTGCTTTTGCCAACACTTTTGGTGCCGCCACATGGTGTTGAAAAATTGCCATGCGGAAATGGCAGACGACTAACATGGGCGTCCGCCTCGTGCCACCTCATACTCTGTTTAGAGTTTCGGCATGGAGGGGAATGCCACAACAATGCGCGGGTGCTACTGCCGCACTCCTCCTCCCACAGCAGCAACCGGATTCCCCCACCATTGCCATAGCAACCTACGCTAGCATCGACGTGACGGTGGTGACGACAGGAGGATCTGTCATCCACCGTGTGTGGATCTGCATTAGGAGAAGGGGAGGGGACAGCGGGAGCGGGATCGGATGGAGGACGAGCATCAATCCACAGGTGAGGCAGTTTAAAGAAGAAATATCATCACAGGGGGAGGGCTGCGGGAGCATCCTCGGATCGTGGAGATCGGCAGCAAGGAAGGGAGAAAATGGATAGATCGTTGGGGGAGAGGCAAAGAACAAGGGTAAAAAAGAATAAGGAGAAAGACCCAGGGCCAGGGACAAAAAAGCAAAAGGGGCCCCATACCCTGGCTGGAAAAAGGGACACGAGCACTAAAGAAGATATCAGGTGAAAGAAAGAAATAAGCACTAGCCTCCTAGATACAATAAAGAGGAGGGGGGATGGACAGGTGATGAAGGGAGCTGCTTCGACGAGCAGTACGGACCACCAAGGGGGATTGTTGGCCCGTCGCTTGGATCCCCGTGAGCCTCGTGGGCGGGTAACAGAGCAGATCAAAGCAAAAGTTCCACTTTGTAGTGAGCCCATTGTACTCGCACCCCAGCTTTGTGTCTCACGTCTCTTGCATCCCCTTTGCCACGCCAGAATTGCCATGGTTGCGGCTCATGCACCCCTCAGTGCTGATGACCCTCACGCTCGTGGCTGCGGGGGAGATGGGAGAGGGGGAGAGGATGTAGAGACAAAGGCAGAGTGAGGGGAGGACGCATCATGGAGACCCAATCGTTGTTAACACCGTGGCAAACTGTGTTGCTGGGTCAAGCGATACCACTGCCGGCAATGCTACCACCGGCATCGCCACTGCCGGCAATGCGGCCATCGGCTATGCTCTTGTCGGCAATGCGGTCACCAGCAATGCTGCTCGTGGCCATGTCGTTGCCGACACTGCCGTTGCTAGCAATGTTGCCGCCGACAATGTTGGCTTCGGCATGGACATCGTAGTCGCATTAACCACGAGCACCGGGGTGGACGATGGCGATGCCGCAGCGGGGGAGAGGGACGAGGGGGGAGGGGAGCAACTGTAAACACTGACAGAAGAGGGGGAGGGTACATTTCCTCACTCATCGCAGCCGGTGCCAGCACCTTGGCTACCGAAGCTGTTGGGACCAGCATGGTGGCCGCCGTCACCGTCCGCACTGGCGGATGCACTAAAGCCGAAACAACCACGAACACCAACGAGCCTATGGTCGGCACCGCAGGTGCTTTTGCTAGTAGCAACAGGGTTAGTGGGGCGAACGATTTTGGGGGAGAGAAATGAAGGGGAAAAGGAGCAGGTCCGGCCGCTACCGGCCATGTCACCACCGCCAGGGCAGCCGACACCTACGCCATGGGCGATGGGGCCAACGGGGCGGACAATGACTGCTACGTCCTTGTCTACGTCGACGATATCTTGATCATCGGTCCGTGACCAGACTTCATCCACGAAACTTCTTGTGCAATGGAAAAAGAGGTCAATGTGACGTTGATGTCGAGCTTTGAGTATTACCGCGGCATGAACATCAAACGCGATCGTGCATCGCCCACACTCAAGTTGTGACATCAGCATATGCAGCCAAAGTCTTCAAATGGTTCGACATCCCAGATCATCACGTTCTGACTCCTTTAACGCAGCAGCGGCTGATTCAATAGGGACCAAGGGGGAGAAGTGAGACTCAATACCGGAGAAGAGTCGATTCCCTCATGCATGCTACAAGCTACACATGACTTGATTTGTAGTTTGTGGTGAGAAACTTGGCGCGTGGGAATGAGAAGAGTTGTGAAAGGGCTTTTTAGGAGCTGGAACGTGCCCTTAGGTTCTTATGGAATACCTCAGACACAGGTTTGGTCTTCGGCTTGTCAAGCACTTTGGAGCTGAGCTACTACGTGGATGCAGATTTTGGTGGTACAAAGGAAGACCGTCAAAGCGCCACATGATTTGTTTGTCATGTGGCCGGAACGATAGTCTCGTGGTCGATAAGGAGGCAAAACATCATCACTCTTAGCTCAGCTAAAGCTGAGTATGTCACGGTGACATCAGCATCTTAGGAGGTTACCTACCTAAGGAACCTCCTTGACGACATCGACTTCGCGCACCATGGCCCAACCAAAATTTATGTAAAAAAAAAATTGGATATTGAACTTCAAGAGAATTTCAGAGGCGGAGGAAGCACATTGACATCCGCGACCATTGGATTCGCTCAAAGGTGATCGACTACACGATTTTCCTCGATCACGTCCCCGGAACAGCGCAAGTAGTAGATTTGTTTGACAAAAAGTGTCCCAAAGGACATTTTTTATAGGTGCATGGAGCAATGTGGATATACGCAGAGTGCCCACTTGTTGTAACCCTTGAAGAAGGGCAACATGAGAGACACACGACAGTCGAACACGCGTGCCGACGCCATCGGTGATCTGTTCACACAGAAAAACGGATATTTGTGCCTCATGGTGCACGAAAACGTTTCGTGGAGCGTGCTGCAGAGATCCAGAGCCATAAAAAAAATTCGTCTGTAGCAGAATGTTCCCAAGCAGCAGTTGGAGTCCTTTCATCACCAATAGACTCCGGCATGCTCAATGTCGGCGTCACATCTGAAACGTTTACACCTATCTCCCCTCAGCAGCCTACTACAAAAAATCATTTTTTCTCCCAGACAATCAGCAGCTTCAACCACCCACTTCAATCTCGTACTTCATTAAGAGACCTACTTTAGTCTCCCACGTTTCTAGAAAACTGCTCGGGAGACCCGGTTCAGTCCTTAAAGAAAAATGAAAATTCGGGAGCGTGGATTGGGAAAATGGAGTGAAAAAGGGGTCGCGAGAGATTTTTTTGCGAGGATGGGGTGCGAGGGGAGCAGCGGTTGCAGAAGCGAGCAGAGCAAGGCCTTGTGGCACACCAGATGTTGCAAAAGGAAAAGGGTGGAGGGGCGACAAGAGGGGCACGTGCGGCAACAAGCAACAGGCCTGCCGTGACGGCAAACATGGCAATGAAGCTACCTACCGTCGCGACAGGCAGCAAGAGCGAGCGAGCAAGCGAGCAAGCATGCAAGCTCGCAAAAAGGAGAGCAAGTTCGCTCGTCAACTTGCTCACAAGTCAAGTGGCGAGCGAACTCGACCCTCCTAAGCAAGCTCGCAAAGCCTTCCCCACTACGAGAAGGAACTTGGCGAGGGAGCCAGGAAGAAGATAAAACGACCAGGCAGAATAGACGAACAGTGAGAGGAGGGGGTGGAACCTCACTCGGTGAGCAATTTAGCAGCAGTGGATGAGACTTTAAGCATGCAACAATTGACGAGCACGCCCCCAAATCCAGTTGTGGCATCCAAGATCGCGCAGGTTCTCACTGAAGCTATGGGGCGTCGACTTCGCACACGTGAGGGCAAAAATGGTGTTAGCAATACTACAACTGCCATTCATGCCTCCGCAACTGTCGCTAGACGTGAGGGGGAGAGGAGAATATTTTCTTCTTCTCTCCAAGTGACTTCTCCACCCACCGTTTAGCAGTAGGGATGTTTTCAAGTGAAGGGCACGTCAACCGAAGAGGCCCTCCATGTAGCAACATGCGCCAAACACGCATGTACGCACTGTCTTGTAACAAAAGTCACCAAAAATTGTCCGAGTCAACCTGAGACGCCACCAAACTTTTCTTGATGGCAGAAATATCTAAAAAGGCCCAACAATAACCTCCTGAAGCTAAAAAATACCCAGAGGGAGCCGCGATCGTTGTACTTGAAGGCGAGCTGGAGCCCGAGATCAAGGAAAAGCCTCTTTTAAACTGTTTTGACAACGGGGAAGCGACAAAAATTTCTTTTGACATCAAAGTACTCTGCGAGATACTTGATGTCACCAATTTTTTCATTGAAAACTAGTAAAGCTCTATAGCAAACCAATCGAGGGGGAGTGTCAGAGGTGACGATTACTGCGCTTATATTTTTAGACAAGGTGGAGTATTTGGTTCCGGAATCGGAGGAGCATGCAAGAAGTTAGGGAATTTTCTCTTAGAGATTCCCGGGCTCAACAACATAGATTTTCTCCACTTTTACACGCCAGATTTGATTATGGCATCTAAGTCCATCGGGGGAATGGACCCTAAAGCTATAAAATACTGTGTGCTGCATGCACAGCAGGGGTGTGCATGCCTGCTCACCTAGACCAGTCAGCAACTGTGCTGTGCGAATACGCACTGCTGGGTTCTGGGCTAGGTCCAGTCAGGGTGGAGCTACACCTGAATGGGCAGTGTGGACCGCCTTGCATTGGCTATTGCATTAGCGCGACTCTGTAGCAACAAACAAGGCCCAGAGTGGGGACCACTCTGCATGAACGCATGCATGTATGACACAACACCGTGTCATAGCATGCATCCACGAGTCATCAGCCACATGCGAAGCCAAAAGCGGGGACTGCTCTACATCAGCACAGCTATGCACGACTAGGTAGCACGAGCTTCTAGAGGGGCTACTACTTATGGGAAGATTTGTAGGCTAGGAATCTTCCCACCTATAGCCGGAGGCTTCCATCAGTTTAGACAGCTGTCAAATTGCCAACAACTTGCTATAAAAGGTGGCCAGCGTGGCAGTCTCTAATGATAACTCAGTTATCACCAAGATTTCCACCTGCAATTCCCCACAACATTCTCCACAAGTTCCAGACATCACCTGAGGCCAAGAATTTGCATATACTCTTCTCAAGACCCTAGTAAGCCTTGGAGCAGTCTGTTAGCCTGGTCAGGAGGATGCCCCTGACTACCTGAAGGCTTGACTACCTAGAAGAGGTGGCGAGATTATGCCCAAGACTCAAGCTGCTTTTGCTAGAACTCTTGCTAGGCGTTGCCCACCTGTGGGCCAGGAGCCGTGTCTAGGGGTGAGAGTTCAGAGTTAGTCTCTCGCTTAACCGTGTTTGTTGTTCTTGTCATTTTACTAAAGTTGTGATCAAATACAATAATTTAGTCCCACTATTCTGCCAGTTCTAGCTTTCTACTCTTTTTGTGGTTGCTCTCCAAGCACAACGGTCCCAGCAGCAGGGAACCTAATCTTTGCCACACCCCACAAAAATCGACAGATGTTGCGTGCCTTGGATCAGGAAGATTATTCAAGGAGGAAGATAGGATCTTGCAGGAAGATGTTTCTTCTAGGCATAAAGTAGTTTGTCAACTTGCCAAGATCCCTCTATAATTGTAGACTGGACTTAGTGAGTCTTGTAACTTTAGTAGGAACTCCAATTGACACTCAAGAGTTGCACTGACACTCCGCCTTTACTAGAAAATGCCTCAGACCAATACTCTACAGATGCTCTCTCACCTGAAGACCTACGTGAGTCTGGCAGCCTTCTGTGAGCCTGGTTTGGTGGACCCCCTTGACTACGTGAAGGCTAGAGTACCTAGAAAAGGTGGTCTGACTACGTCAAAGACTTGAGAGTAGTCTTTCTAAAGCTGCCTCTCTAGACGTTGCTCATCTTTGAGCCAAGAGCTGTTTCTAGGCGTTGAGCCCAAAGTTAGTGCTTGTGGTCAGCTCTGCCCATGAAGTACTGATTGAGTCTAGAATGAATCTATTGGAGTTCCCCTTTGTCGGTCTTGTAAGCCTGGCAGCACTCTACTAGCTTGGCTAAGAGGGTCAAAATTCCCAAGTCTAGCAATGGTTCCCAGCGTGGAGAGGAGGCTGCATTGATAACCCAAAGGCTATTTTGCTTGAAAGTATGGCGACCGTGGTTATACCCTTGTGACAATAACTTTGACGGCCTGACAAGGTGTGTGCCCTTGGATGGGGTAGGTTGTGTCAGACCATCGATCTAAGCTGTGTTTTGTTGCTGTTTCCCTTTACCATCCTTGTGCTTCGTAGTCTTTTCAATTACAAGTTTGATTCTAGTCTTTTGCTTCCACATATTTGATAATTAAGTTTGCTTGCTGGGAACACAGATCTTGGGTAACAACCAGACCCCCTTGCTACATCAGAGCACACGGTTAATTCATCATATAGGCTAAAAAAACCCAATACGTGTACACATTAGATCAGAGAAAAAGAGAGAGAGGGAGAAATATGGATAGATAGAAAGAGAGATACAAAGATATTGTAAGAGAGAGATAAGGGAGAGAGAGAGAGAGAGGAGAGAGAGAGAGAGAGAGGGAGAGAGAGAGAGAGAGGGAGAGAGAGAGGAGAGAAATGGAGGCATTTGATTGAGACACCATTAGATTGAGCTATCGTGATCTTGGATTAAGTTATAGACATGAAAATATTGGCATTAATTTATGCCTTTAGAACCATCAAATAGTGTTTTTGGCATTGATTTTGATTGTTTTTACATCATTACATTGATAGCATAGTCATGATGGATGGGAGAAATAACGTATTGCATGATCCCTCATGTTAAGAGAGTTAGTACATGCTCAAAAGCATACTTTTTCTACTTCATCTTCAATAGAATATGATTGGCTGACATTGTAGGTTCATTTGTATGTGGTGTACGACTATGTTATTCTTCATCCATGTTTGGTGTAAATGGGGTAGTATAGGATGCGATTTTGGCCATGGAAAGTTTGCAAACACCATGATATGTTATTTGGGAGTAAAAATCTTGGAGGACTATGCATTGGATCTTTGTTGCATACGTAGCCTTTTATTATGATACATTCACTCATGGTGATGAGAGTGATGGGATTATATCACAGTGAATATTATTCCTTGTAAAACAGTATGATGCTTTTTTTATTATTGTCTAGAATGATTGAATGTGATTTTTTGAGTTGGAGGCTGATTTTGGTGATGTACAAAGGTTGTTCGGAATGGAGTTTGGAATGTGGGAGTAGTGATGGGTGTGGGCATCTTTAATTAGAGTAGCATGCTTAAGGTACTGGTGATAAGGTTCTCAAAAGGATTCCTGATCATGCTTATTTAGGAGGCGCACGAGGAGAAGGGAGGATACTGTTGTAGGCTTAGTTGGTTCATTGTGACTTCAAGGTGTGGTGCGTGTAGGTGGAAGGAAGGTTGAAAAATGTTAGATTGGGATGATGAGAAAATGTGACTAAGAGTTTCCTTCATAGGCTTGCCTTCAAAATGATGTTTTCAAGAAAATTTCTTCAGACCTTTTTTCTGTCCTTATGGACATTAAGTTGCCATTGCTTCTGACTGGCGTAGCTGCTTCATGTTGTCGTCTGCGCACAATCGGAGACGGCCATGTGGTCGCCTGACTTCTGGCCATTGTCGGAAGTGGTGAACGGCCTTCTCATGCACATGACGATCTCAATCCTTTCGTGTGAGTGATATGAAATTCACTTTGGCGCAGTGAGAAGAGAACGACAGTGCATCATTGGGCCCGGACCTCCATCCTGCGTCGCAGATCCTTGTGGCAGGGACGCTTCCACCTGTGAGCAATAATCAGCCGTCTCCCAAGCAGCCGACTTGGTGTGCACATCCGCCCCCCCCATCACGACCCGTCGACCCGTCTGGAATGGTTTTCGCCTTACTCCGTTTCTCACGCGCCCGCTTGACATTCCCCCCGGTCCGCCCCTCAACGTCCAACCTGGGATTCGCTGAAACCATCGAGGCTTTCTCGCCAGGCACGCTAACGCGCGTGCGCATGGCTTCCACACAGCCACAGCGGCGGCAGCAACAGCTTGTTCTGCTGCTGCTGCTGCTGCCGTTGCTCGTCCTGGCCTTCGTTCGTTCGGCTGGCGCCACAGCTCGTTACAGCGCTCTCCAGCAGCAGAAGCAGCAGCAGCAGCAGGACACGGAGAGCGAGCGACTGCAGCAACTCCTCGAGCGGCAGCAGCAGCCGCAGCCGCGCCTTCGCCGCAGCCTCCTTCAGCAATCATCCGCAGAGCGGAGGCACCGGCGATTGCGGCAGCAGCAGCAGCAGCAGCAGCAGCNCGGTGGCCCATTGGTGAAACTGCAGCCCTCACAATGTGGGTGGCGCTCGGTCACGACGGTCGTCCGCTGCATTTGGTTGAGAGGAAAGGAGGGGACATAGAGAAGGGGGGCCGGGCGGGAGGGGGGTGGGGGGGGAGGCGCTGTGTCTCCGTGTCCGTTGTTGGTGTTGATGGTGTCGTTGGTGTGCTGTAGGTGACGTTCCGGACATCCTCGGCAGGAGCTGAGGAATTCTTATCTCTGGATGTGCATCCCGACGTCGATGCGCATGTCGGTGTTGAAGTCGATGTGGATGTGGATGGCTGTAGAGACGAGGCGTCGGATCGGAACACCACTAGGACGGATGTGGATGCGGATTTGTGGCCGCCAGCTGCATGGCATGGCATGCCGTGTGTGCACCCTCTGCCACGAAATGCCAAGCAGGTCGCCGTTGACATCCGTGTTTTGCTGTCACTGCCGTTGCTGTAGTTTCCAATGCCATTGTCGTCCTTTGCCAACGCAGTTCTCATCGCTGCTGCCGGTTCCATTGTGGCCGTGGCCGCTACTGCTGCCACAGCCACCGGCGCCGATGCCGCCACCGCAGCTGCCTTCATCGCCGTCGTTGTGGAAGAAGTCGTCGTCGTCGTCGTCGTCGTCGTCGTCACTTTTGTCGTCGTCGTCGTCGTCGTCGTCACTTTTGTCGTTGTTGCTGCTGTCTTTGTGACTGTTGACGCCGATGCGTTGCCTTCACTTCACTGCTGCAAACAGAGCCAGGGCCAGAGTTGCTGGCCAGTGGCAAGGCTGCGGCCACCACCATCGCTCCCAACCCCCTCGCCCCTGCCCCCAAACCACCCTGCTTCCCTACTTCAAACTCGAAATGCGCCGCATTCGTGGTGGCGCGCATGCGGATGTGCTTTCGTTCCCACACTCTTGTGGTCTTGACGTGCCTCTCTCTCTCTCTCTCTCTCTCTCTCTCTCTTCTCTCTTCTCGTGCGTTGCGTGCGCTGTCCTTTGCGCTCTGTCTTCCTCTGGCTCCCCAGTGGCGGCTCTGAACAGCATCTGGGTGAGCATGGAAGTCAACATGTGGAACGANCAGCAACTGGCCTGGAGTGGGCTGCGACGCGGACGGCATGGTGGTGGAGCTGAGGCTCGCTCGGTCCACGTCTAAGGGCACAATCCCCGTGGACCTGAGCAAGCTGACGAGGCTGCGGGTGTTTGACTTCCACTACAACGACGTCGAAGGGCCGATCCCCCCCGCAGCGTTGAGCACTCTCAAGAACCTGACTACTATCGACGGAGCCTACAACTACATCGGGAACCCCATCCCCTTTGGAGCACTTGCAAAGCTCTCACAGTTCACCTTCTTGTGCGTTCCATGCCATGCCATGCCATGCCACGCCATGCCATGCCATCCCCTGCTATGCTATGACATGACGCGCCATGCCTTTCCATGCCGTGGCATGCCATGCCACGCCATGCCTTTCCCTGCTGTGCCATGCCATGCCATGCCATGCCATGCACGGGGCTCGCATTTGCTGCTGCTTGTGATAGCACGATGCCCTTGAGTTTGTCTCTTGTCTCTTTCTCTGCCCTTCATCGAATGGGGCTGGTCCTGCCAACGGGCTGGCAGCGCTGCTGCAGCGTCGTTGTTGTCGTCGTCGTCGTCGTCGTCGTCGTCGTTGTCGTCGCCGCCGCCGCCGCCGCCGCCGCCGCCGCCGCCGCCGCCGCCGCCGCCGCCGCCGCCGCCGCCGCCGCCGCCGTCGTCGTCGTCGTCTTCGTCGTCGTCGTCGTCGTCGTCTTCGTCGTCGTCGTCGTCGTCGTCGTCGTCGTCGTCGTCGTCGTCGTCGTCGTCGTCGTCGTCGTCGTTGTTGTTGTTGTTGCTGTCGTTGTTGTTGTTGCTGTCGTTGTTGTTGTTGTTGTTGTTGTTGTTGTTGTTGTTGTTGTTGTTGTTGTTGTTGTTGTTGTTGTTGTTGTTGTTGTTGTTGTTGTTGTTGTTGTTGTTGTTGTTGTTGTTGTTGTTGTT